>JAVKPL010012047.1:0-58889 GCA_032173675.1 Gastrolobium villosum | reverse complement strand
AACAATTTAAGCTTTTAGAGAGTTGGTTTATGACAATAGCAAAAGTAACACACGAAAAGAAAATTGATTGAGTAATGTAAATTAGATAACCTAACCATGACATATTGCATATGAATATAACGTCCTTTTTGTTGAGAGTCTAAACAAGTTGATATTCTAGATTACATCTACTGCTTTCCATGGTATTTTAATTTGGGCTAGAATTGAGTTTAATATGTCATTCAAATAATTGCTCCCATAGTCCCATTGACTGGCACTAGAGATCATGAACGGTAGTCAACATTTATTTAAAAAGAGAAAAAAAAGTAGCTACCACAATTTTTACCAAGCATAAAGAAGCATACATTGTAGAAAGTAGAAAGAAGTTGATAATGACATGGAGCTTCTAAACAGCAAGAACATATATCAGGAGATCAATGTTTTATATGGTTTTCACATTGCAACTGTTGATAGAAGTTAACCCTGTTGGTGACAGTAGAACAAAGAAATGCTTCGCCCTTGTTATTAACCCTGGCTTCCCATTAAGAATTTAGCAATAGAGAAAATATTCCTGTTTGGAGACTATTTAAAGAGTTTTAAAAATTGAAGAAAATGAATAGAAAAAGCAAGAAATGCATATGGAATCTCAAAGCATTTATCCTCCTTATACACATTTTAATGCATAAAATAAGTGGCTAAGCCATTGGCTTCTAGATTAAGATAGGTTCACCCATCTTCATATCCATCTTGATCTATTAGACATTCTGTCATTCATTTCTTTGTAAGCAAAATAACTTCCATGATAGGATACTGGACATTTACAGTTGTAGAAGCAATACATACCAATATATTCTTTTCTTTTGTCTGCTGCCCAGTGGGATGATAGCTTCCATTAGCAACTTCATATGAATTAGTTTGGATGCTCTTACAGAAGCACAAGATGGGATGCATTTTTGCCTTGTGTCTTCCTGCATTATATACCCAATTATATAAGCTATTCCAGAAAGTCTATTTAAAAATTAAAACAGAGCTGTGACCAAATGGATGCTAAGAGCAAGAGCCAGCTTATGGGAATATGCAAGACATGAAGAAGAGGAAAAAAAAAAATAAAAGGATTCAAGAGCATGATATAATTCAATTAACATATGAAGGCTGAAAAAAACAAATTTGAAGAAGAAAAAAACTTCACTCATTACAAGGAATCACAGAAACTAAATAAAAAATCAATAATAAAGCTCTAAAACAAAAATAAAAAAATAAAAAAACCCTTTGAAAGTAGGAACATGGAAGTGTAGTGAACCTTTGGAGGTTGGGAAGAGTAAGATGGAGGAAGGAATGTGCGCTTTGAGGAAAAGAGTGGAAGGGGTTCTCATATCTTTGCTTGTTGTTCTCGATTAAGCGTATGGCTTCGGATTCGGAGATGGAGGCAACGGCTACGTTAGAGAAGGTAGCAAACTGGTTTTGTTTCTTTCGGGTTCGGAAAATTCTCTGTTTTCATTTTCAGTGGCTGCCCTGTAGATGGGGTTTATTTTCTTTGTTAAATTATACTTTTACCCTATTATGATTTACTTATTTATTTATTAAGAAGCATAATTGAGGAAGGAGGATGCACAAAGAGAGGAATAGAAAAAATAATAATAACAAATTTTAAATTCATATAATCTAATGTCTATCACTATCAACTTATCAGGATATTTTTACTATCAAAATTTTTTATTACCAACTTACTACTTTTCTAATCATCATTGGATCAACATTTTCTCTCTTTTCAAAAACTTTTTAACATTCTCTCTTTGATTCAATAGTGATTAGATAGATAGTAAGTTAGTAGTAGAAAATTTTGGTAGTAAGAATATCCTTCCTCGTGAACTTATAATCTAAAACAATGTTTGGCAGAGGAAATTTTTGAGATTCCAAAAAAAATGATAATAGTAATTTTATTTACTCACATTTAATATAAAATATGACTTTGGAGAGAATATATTTTTTCACTTTTTGTTATAATATGGTATGTTAGGTTAAAATCACAATCATTAATTTATAGTTTAAGGATTTATCATCTATCATTTAACATGATCCCAAAAAATTTCCTACACACAATATTTTATGGGGCCCGCAGCAAAAAAAAATCCTGGCACGCAAAACAAATCTCTATAACATAACGCAATCATTTTTTTTTACAACATACTCTTATAAAACCCATAGTTTAATCATCACAATTTTAACGATGAAGTTTGCAAAATAGAGAAACGAAAATTGTCATTTTAATTTATGACCGTTAAGATTTTTCAAAGACAATGAACTCATGTGAGTTGGATCAGAAAAGCCTAGGCGTTGGTTAATATCCGACTATCTAGCATCAAAACTGACACGGGACACGTGACATAATATGACACGACACTCCGACACGTTAATCTTTAAAAATGTTAGATTTTGACACGTTATGACACGTTTTGATATTAAATAATATTTTTAATTTATGTAGTCTATATTATATTTAATATTCAATAATTTAACAAAAAAATGAATCTAAACTTATAATATTTATAAATTTGCAAAGAAACATAAGATATCCCAAATATTTATATTAAACTCAATAAAATGGTAATCGTAATCCAACGAATCTAATAGTTGGAACTAAAAATTTAACGCACGCAACCTTTGAACCTTTTTTTTTTAATTTCTATAACGCGTGTTGAAGTGTCGGGGAGTGTTGGAGTGTCCGAGAATGTCAGGAAGTGTCGGACATGACACGTTAAGGATTTTGAAGTGTCGGTGCTTCATAGATATCTGATATATGTGTTAGTATATGGGTGTCCTAGAGACAATCTTTTGATTAAATAAAGGACACTAGATGTAGAACTTTGTTTGTCGCAAATAAATGAAAGCACTATTTATTCAGTTTCATATTATGTCTCGATATTATTGTTAATATTATATGAACGAACTGGATAAACCCCTTGAATAGAATAGGTATCTCTTGAGTATCTGTGATGAGATCACGATCATGAGGATTCAAGGATATCGCATGTCTATTCCTAATTATATGTTCCTAGTCTAGAGACACTGAGATTGGGGATCAGTGATCTCGGGCAAGACTAGCACGACTTATTTACTTGTATATGGATACAAGGTAAAGACCTCATGAGCTACAGATATGGAGATGTCTTAGCTAAAGTCGTGGGTGGACCTATAAGAGTATAGCTCGCACTGAACAGACCCAAAAAGAGACTCTATGAGAAAATCTCACAGATAGTGTCATTAGAGTAATCTCTTTATATTTGGGTATGTCTTTCCTTAGACCAGAAGTTATTACCTAGACTGTGTTCTAGAAGGCATGCTTTGATTGTATGCTTCGTCTGCCTGAAACATGGAGACTCATAGGTATACTGTTGGGCGTGTCCTGAAAGAGCACAGGACTAGAGTGATAAGCTGAAGGAATTCGTCAAATCTCTGTGAGAGATTAGGTTATTTGTAAACCGGAGAAATCGGGATGACATTTACAGGGACTCGGGAATCTATGCATGGTAAAAGAGATCATGAGATGATCTGCCTTTAGAGTCAGTAAATTGAAGATTCCCTATTTCGAATAAAGTTTACCCTAAACCGCAGGGATTGATACATTTCCTTACCCTAGGTTAATGGAAAGATAACCGAGATGAAGGGAAATACATACGGTAACCAAATATGTGTAATAGAATGATCAAGTCATTAATCTGACTAGCTTTGGGGCAACAAAGCATTGCTAGTGCTCTGTGTTGTCATTAATTGGGTTGTAGGCTTATTGGGCCCGAGCCCAGTTATGTCAGAGGCTAAGTTGGACCTAATGGGTTATACACTAACACCTTGTAGTCATGATGAACTAACTTTAAAGGTATTGATCCTAATAATGGTTGTTAGCCCAAGAAGCTGTTTGGAAGCCCACCTAAAGGGTAGAGGGCGCATGGAGCAATGTAATGGGCTTGGATAGTCCAAGACATTAATAATTTTAATTAGTTAAATTAATTATCAAACATTTAAATTGAATTTTGAATTTTAAAATCTGAATTTGGAATTTGAATTTTGAAATTAGAATTTTGAATTTGAAATTTGAATTTTAAAATTGGATTTTGAAATTTGAATTTGAAATTTGATTTTTGAATTTGGAATTTCAAATTACAAATTCAAAATTCAAATTTTAAAATTCAAATTCCAAATTCAAATTTCAAAATTCAAAATTCAAATGTTTGATTATTAATTTAACTAATTAAATTAATTAGTAATGTCTTGAACTATCCAAGCTCATTACAAAGCTCCATGCGCCCTCCACCCTTTTAGGTGTGCTTCCAAATAGCTTCTTGGGCTAATAACCATTATTAAGCCCAATACCTTTAAAGCTAGTTCATCATAACTACAAGGTGTTAGTGTGTGACCCATTAGGTCTAACTTAGCTTCTGACATAATTGGGCTTGGGCCCAACAAGTCCACAACCCAATTAATGAAAAAACAGAGCACTAGCAATGCTTTGTTGCTCCAGAACTAGTCAGATTAATGACTTGATCATCCTATTGCATATATTTGGTTGCCGTATGTATTTCCCTTCGTCTCGGTTATCTTCCCATTAACCTAGGGTAAGGAAATGTACTCAACCCCTGCGGTTTAGGGTAAGCTTTATTCGAAATAGGGAATCTTCAATTTACTGACTCTAAAGGCAGATCATCTCATGACCTATTTTACTATGTATAGATTCCCGAAACCTGTAAATGTCATCCCGATTTCTCCGGTTTACAGATATCCTAATCTCTCGCAGAAATTTGACGAATTCCTTCAGCTTATTACCCTAGCCCTGTGCCCTTTCAGGACACGCCCAACAGTATACCTATGAGTCTCCATGTTTCAGGCAGACGAGGCATACAATCAAAACATGCCTTCAAGAACACAGTCTAGGTAATAACTTCTGGTCTAAGGAAAGACATATCCAAATATAAAGAGATTACTTTAATGACACTATCTGTGAGATTTTCTCATAGAGTCTCTTTTTTTGGGTCTGTTCAGTGCGAGCTATACTCTTATAGGCTCACCCATGACTTTAGCTAAGACATCTCCATATCTGTAGCTCATGAGGTCTTTACCTTGTATCCATATACAAGTAGATAAGTCGTGCTAGTCTTACCCAAGATCACTGATCCCCAATCTCAGTGTCTCTAGACTAGGAACATATAATTAGGAATAAACATGCGATATCCTTGAATCCTCATGATCGTGTTCTCATCACAGATACTCAAGAGATACATGTTCTATTCCAAGGGGTTTATCGAGTTCGTTCATATAATATTAACAATAATATCGAGAAATAATATGAAACTGGATAAAGATTGCTTTTATTCATTTGCGACAAATAGTTCTACATCTAGTGTCCTTTATTTAATCAAAAGATTGTCTCTAGGACACCCATATACTAACATGTTAGATGTTCGATATAATTACAGTGTATAGAATTGTTGTATCATTGGTGTACGGACCGATGAATAAGTAATACGGGCTAGATTGCTGGATTAGTATACGAACTAATATGCAGTTGAAAGCTTATGTGATAATTTAATTGTTTAATTCTTTGACCAATTGAACTCTATGGACTCTCCTTGGAGATTTTGTCTATTGGGATAGCCCTTGGAAATGTTATATGTGGACTCTCCTTGGGAATTTCATCCGTTGGGACAACCTTTGAAATTTTTATGATTCCTCTGGGATTTCATCCGTTAGGATTGCCCTTGGAAGTTTTATAATTCCATGGGAATTTCTTCCTTTGGGGATATGTTGCAAGTCCTCAAGATGAGGGACTAGCTGAAAAAGGAAAGGAGCGCTTTTAGCCCCTCAAAGTATTTAGAGGTATATAATGTGTTTGAGATATAGAACTAGTATAACTATTTTTTTAGAACTTGTATTTGTGTTAATAGCTTGTAAATATATTATATCTTTTTTTTATACAATGGTGGCACTGAGATTTGAACCTATGGCCTCATGCAAACTATCCAAATCTCCCACCACTAGACCAATTCTAGTGACATGTATATGAGAAATTTGATGTATTTCATTATGACTTGATTTATTAGAGTTATGAGATTATGCGTAATGGCTTGATGCCAATCTTGGTGGAATAATGAATGGAAAGTAAGGAACAGTGACCATTGTGCCACTGTTCCCGATCTTTATTACCGGAATGCCACGCGACGGCACATATTTCCCAAAGTGCCACGCAGGCTAGTTCGCCCCCGTCAGCAGCGATCTCGGTGGGCTGATGTGTCAGCCATTTGGTGGTTGACAAGTTCGCTGGCGTCAGCAGCGAACTAGGCAGCATTTAATGCTGACAGACAGGTGGAGTTCGCTGACCACCCAGGCGAACTAGGTGCCAAGTGGCAGCATCCTACCTAGTTCGCCTGACACAGGAGCGAAATCAGTTCCACGTGGCAGTGCCCCCTAGTTCGCCTGACACAAGGGCGAAATCAGTGCCTCGTGGCAGTACCCCACAAGTTCGCTGCCTTGGTAAGCGAACTACATGCCGACAGTAACATGTCGTTGGCCCAGGCAGCGAACTCATGTTTATTTAAACACCCCACTTCCTCTCCAAAAAAAGGCATTCTCGTCGGTTTACATAAAAGGAACTTTCTATTTTTGTTTGTGAAGTTTTTGTATTTCAGTTCAAAATGAGTGAGAATAACAATGATGTAATATGCCTTTTATATTACAATGGAAGAAGATATTTTGGACCGAGCGGTCAAGTGTTTGAAGGAGATACGAAGATCTTCCGCATGAGCCCGCGTTGCAAATATACTGAGCTCAAGAAACTAATATACAAGAAGTTGAGATTACAACGAGGTCAATCACTGTCTCGACTGATTGCAAGATGTGCTTCTGGTAACCCCGTGCAATGGGTTGCTGTGGATGTGGTTGAGGATGAAGATGTGTCACTAGTGGTTGATGCATTTCGACAGCATGGAGAGTCCTCATACATCGAGTTATATGCGGAACTAAACACCGGTGGAGAGGCAAGTACTCAAAATTTTATCCCTACCAGTTACTTGATAGACATTAATAGGGAGCCGGAAGAAAATCCCGAAGATATCAATGTGTCACCCCCAATAACACAACCCTTAGATGTGATTCGAGGCGATGAGTATGATCCGACATGGCCGGATACTGATAGTTCGGAGGAGGAGGTTGATGAAGGTCTAGTCCCAGGGGACAGTGACTCTTCGGATACAGACGTTGATGGTGATTTTGAGTTTGAAACGTCCACTGCTTTGGTTGAATCGGTTCCATCACCGGGTATTGTTGGTGCGCATGACCCACCACCTGCTGCAGGTTGGTTGCTTAGTTTACCGTTTGAGTTTTAAGGTAGTTTACTGATAGACTTTTATTATATAATTTATGTATTAACAATATTCGAAACGTGTGTTAAACAGGAGAGGATAATGTTCCATTTTGGTCGCAAATACCACATTACACAAACATTAACTGGGCACACCCCGATCAAGAGTGTGATGACATGCAGGGGGCACAAGTACCAAATTGGGAAATGGGTCAAGCGCTTTATAAGGACCAGGAATTTGAAAGCAAGCAGGATGTACAAATGTCCATCAAAAAATATTGTATGGCAAATAATCGCACAACTGTTGTCTTAAAAAGTGACACGAAAAGGCTGATTATGATTTGTCAAAATCATAATGATGGTTGTCCGTGGAGGATGCGGGCATATCAGAAAAAAGGCGGTAATGAATGGATAATAGGCGTATGGAACAACATCCATACATGTGTTAGTCAAACACTTTCACAAGATCACAAACAACTTAACTCTAGTTACATTTGTGAATTGATCATCGGTAAGTCAACCATCTGCTCTATGTTTATAAGAATACCGTATTTGTAACGCTAATACACTGTTGTTTGTTAAACTGCAGAAATGATACGTGAAGAGCCTAGTGTTAAAATTGGCTTAATACAGGAGAGGATTGCATCAAATCTAGGATTTCATATATCATACAGAAAGGCATGGAAAGCAAAGCAGAAGGCAATTGTGAGGGTATTTGGGGATTGGGATGAATCATACGCATTTCTACCGAGATGGTTGGATTATATGTTACTGTTTTCTCCAGGGTCTGCTTATAAACTGGATGTGAATGAACATAGAATTGATGGTCGGCTCGATGGATCACACAAGGTGTTCAAAAGGGTTTTTTGGACATTCAAACAATGTTGTGATGCATTTAATTATTGCAAGCCTGTGCTCCAAATCGATGGGACACATTTGTATGGAAAATATCGCGGAACGCTAATGATTGCTACAGCTGTGGACGGTAACAATTACATCCTGCCTGTTGCGTTTGCCGTTGTTAGTTGTGAGAATATTGACAATTGGTCCTGGTTTTTGGCCATGTTACGGATCCATGTGACTCAGAAAGATGGAATATGTCTTATTTCTGATCGACATGCAGGTATATTGGCGGCTGTGAATAATGAAAACTTAGGGTGGCAACCACCCCGAGGGTACCATGTTTTTTGCCTGAGACATCTGGCAAGCAATTTCAATCATAAGTTCAAAAACATCATGTTGAAAAAGCAGTTAAAGAAGTTAGGTATGTTCGTTACTAGATTATTTGTTGTTAGTTGCAATCATCGTATGACTCCAATGTCATTATTGTTTAACAATTATATGTTGTTATGCACAGGTTACACTACATCGCGATTGGATTTTGACGCTGGTTTGGAAAAATTCAAAGAATCAAGCCCACAAATTGCAGCATGGATTGATCGAATTCCGAAGGAAAAATGGAGTATATCGTACGATGCTGAAGGAAGGCGATTTGGCCACATGACTACAAACTTGTCAGAGTGTGTTAACAAGGTTCTCAAAGGTGCCAGAAATTTACCAATCACGTCTTTGGTGCGCATCACGTACGCTAGGCTAAATGAATATTTTTTGACCCACGGGCAGGAGGCTCGGGAAGAGATGGACAAAGGTAATCGTTTCGCCAAAGTGTTCTGGGTTGAATACGTTAAAAACCAAGAAAATGCAGCAAGACACTTTGTTACTTCGTATGACAGACAAAAAACACGATTTGAAGTGCAAGAGTCTTACAATCAAAGAACTCATAGAGGCGGAAAGAAATGGTGGGTTTCATTAGCTGATCGGGCATGTCAGTGTGGTGAGTTTACTGCTTTTAGGTACCCATGTAGTCATGTGATTGCTGCATGCAAATCAGAAAATCATGACCCCTTACAATACATTCATCCTGCATACAGTGCATCATATCAATGTCAGGTATATTCTGGTCAATGGTATCCAATTGGTAATGAAGATTTCATCCCACCCAGTCAAGGCCCAACCATTCTCCCGGATGTGTCTCTTAGACGTACAAAAGGGAAGCCGCGAAGTACACGCATCCGTAACGAAATGGATGAGCGTGAGGGTGTGAGTTCGCAGATAAGATGTGGTTATTGTAGGGTTGTTGGCCATGACAGACGGCGTTGTCCATCTCGCCTGCAAAGCACATAATTTTGGTGTGAAAGTAACTAGTTGAAACGTTGCAACCGCTCTCCTGCCTGGATATTTTTCATTTTGCCTATTTTAATTTTATTTCCTTTTCGTTAGTTCTGTTTTTTGTGATTATAATATGTTTATTAATATAATCATTGTGTGCTTACGTTGTGATTGTAATATGTTTATTAATATAATCATATGACAACAGGAATAACATAAAAGTTAGCAAATACAAATAAAAAAAAATCCACCATCTAATTACAAAAAACCACCAAGTATCAAAAAAAAGACAGTAATTACATATGAAGCAGTGCTAAAACAACATTAAGATTATAAACACAATGAATCACTGTCGTTGCCTCCTCCCATGATATTTGGCACAACGTGCCTGGTTATGCTCAAATGGTGATAAGAAACACCGCTCTCTGGCCTGTCTATCTGGGTTACGCCTAATTTCGCCTCCACTGTCTCCAGGGTCTGCAACAGCTGCATCCGACGGTGCGTCTCCATGCACATCATCGCCTAAACTAGCAATGTCCTAATGTGAAAGCACACCTGCATGACCAGATAAGGGTGACTGAAGGAAGTCAGTCGAAAATGCCTGCGGTGTAGCCATGACGGTTGGAGAGTCAAATGTCGGTATGTAATCCTGTGTGAACTCATCCAGGCCGGGCTGAGGCTGCGAACTCGACTGTCCTGGAAACTGGGTGTGCTCATGTGCAGATGGCTCAGCATGCGGATATGATGGCTGACTGAAGTGTGGCTGATATGCAGGGTACGGGTGCGACATTGCTGAAAACCAAGGGTACCCGTACTGCGACGAAGGGACATTAGGCTGAGACGGACCGCCTGCAGGAGGCCACCAATACGGCTGGGAAGGACCACCTGATGGGTAAGCTGGTGCGTAAAACTGCCCAGCTGGACGGTGTGGAAGAGACTGCACAAGCACAGGCCTATCGGCAATAGCTGGAGACTGATGATGAAGTGGCAATCCCTCATGGCGTGCACGCTGGCTAACACGGGGATGTCGAGGCGGCTCCACTGTCTGCACCACGACCGGAGGAGGTGCATGCTCTCCAGGCTCTGTCAGTCTACCAAACTCGTCGAATGCAGACATCATCTGAAGAGTCTCGTCGTAGATCTGACGGTAGGAGAATGCACCTTGCGCCTCGTCCGATGCCATGTGCAGAACTGTCTCCATGCGATCACTCTGTGTAGTGAATATAATGTTAAAAGTATGATGTCATTGAAGAAAATATAAATAAAATTTATCATAATAGTGATGAAACGATCTAAAATTAACATACCACATGCGCTCGAATGGCCGATCTCTGCATCATCCATCTACGCGTATGCTGAAAATACCACTGCATATATGTGCTGTTGATGGATAGATGGCCGTGTCCCTGCAAGGGCTCTAGACCCTGCACAACAAGGGCATGTCTAGAATGCCACTGCGCAATATAAAGTCCATGTCGCTCCCGCCAGTCTACGTCACCTTTACCAGTCAGGGTGATAGTCAACAGCTCCGAACTCATGAACGGATGGTTGGGTATTGGCTGTTTATAATGAAATTGCCTCAGCACTCTATCTGGCTGCTGGTAGACAACAATCTGGTAGTGTATGAGTGGGCATACAGCTAACCATCTGCGTGACTCCTCCTCCGACGGCTGATGTTCAACGTATCCGTCGTATGGACACCACCGTATACTGCGGATAGGCATGACGTCCATATGATGACGATATCGTCTAATGTGTGTAAACCGACGTCATATCGACGAAAAGCTATTAAACCTGCAAAATAACAACGCATTATTTAGCTACTAATTAAACAGACAGCAAAATCTTAATAATTTTTTTTATTTTCACAAGACAAATACCTTGCGCCGAAAGTAACTGGCAGGTTAGGGATCGGAGGGAGTGCTGGTGAGATAGTAGGGAAACGTGTCCATGCCCACAACTGTAGTAACAGGGCACAGCCCCCCATGTCCGATCGTCCTGGGTCAGTAGCCTTGCACAGCTCCCTGTACAAAGTTGCCAAGACAGCGGAACCCCAAGAATACGTCCCCGTCCTATGAAAATCATCCAAAAATAGGAGATATCGCGCATGCACGAAGCTAGATGCAGTCTCCGTGAAAAGGCAACCACCGATAATGCGCAATATCAATGCACGAGTGTATCTCATGCGGCTAACTTCATTGTTAGACCACTCATGCCAATGTAAATACCGCTCCTTCAAAAATATCAGCGAAATTTGGTTCTTGTACAAGTCGCGCTGACGACCGGGCGTCACGCCCAATAAATCTGTAACCATCTGCGGATAGGGATGACCTCCGACGCGGCCAGAGACGACCTCTCCATCTGTTGGCAATCCAAGGAGATGGTGGACATCCTCTAAAGTAATTGTAACCTCACCCATGCTCATGTGGAATGTGCGCGTCTCAGGACGCCATCTCTCCACAAGGGCCGAAATAAGTGCGTGATCAAGCTGAAAATACAAAGGTATATTACATTTTATCACAATTTATTAACTATACAAGATGTATGTATTTTTATTATCTACTGTACGTATCACTAACCTCGTGGTTGCGCATACGCGCAAGCTGATAAAATCCTGCTTGCTGTAGATAAGGATGAATCTCCTCAGGTATATTCAAATGGTCCCACGTACCACCGTGTCTAACGTTTAGGACACGATCATCTGCATTTTCATTACCAGATTGGTTCCATACATGAGTTGATATGTGTTTTTCCTGCAACGTCAGCAGCGACGGCACCAATGGACCAGGTTGAATGGCTGTCGTCTGCTGCGGCTGTGGTTGCTCCATGAATCTATTTACAAATAATAAATAGAAAAATTATTAAAAAATAAATAAATTATCAAGTTTAATTAATTATTCTATACTCCATAATGAATTAAATATTACATACTACAAAATAAAAAATTCAAGTTTCATGTCATTATTAAAATATTAAACTAATTAAAATAATATAACATAATTAAAAACTAACATTATTTTATATGCAATTACTAAACTACTAATATTAGACTAATTTAAATAATAAAATAAATAAAATGTTATCTAATCTAATGTGTGATAAAATTAATCCTACAAATATTCCTAAACCCTAAGTCCTATTAATAAATAATGCATAAAAAATAATTTATTACATTATTAATTAAACTATATGTTATTTAACTACTAACATTAAAATGTAATTACTAAAGTACAAATATTAAACTAATTAAAATAATATAACATAATTAAAAACTAACATTATTTTATATGCAATTACTAAACTACTAATATTAGACTAATTTAAATAATAAAATAAACAAATGTTATCTAATCTAATGTGTGATAAAATTAATCCTACAAATATTCCTAAACCCTAAGTCCTATTAATAAATAATGCATAAAAAATAATTTATTACATTATTAATTAAACTATATGTTATTTAACTACTAACATTAAAATGTAATTACTAAAGTACAAATATTAAACTAATTAAAATAATATAACATAATTAAAAACTAACATTATTTTATATGCAATTACTAAACTACTAATATTAGACTAATTTAAATAATAAAATAAATAAAATGTTATCTAATCTAATGTGTGATAAAATTAATCCTACAAATATTCCTAAACCCTAAGTCCTATTAATAAATAATGCATAAAAAATAATTTATTACATTATTCATTAAACTATATGTTATTTAACTACTAACATTAAAATGTAATTACTAAAGTACAAATATTAAACTAATTAAAATAATATAACATAATTAAAAACTAACATTATTTTATATGCAATTACTAAACTACTAATATTAGACTAATTTAAATAATAAAATAAATAAAATGTTATCTAATCTAATGTGTGATAAAATTAATCCTACAAATATTCCTAAACCCTAAATCCTATTAATAAATAATGCATAAAAAATAATTTATTACATTATTAATTAAACTATATGTTATTTAACTACATTCCGTAAAATGTAATTACTAAAGTACAAATAGTAAACTAATTAAAATAATATAACATAATTAAAAACTAACATTATTTTATATGCAATTACTAAACTACTAATATTAGACTAATTTAAATAATAAAATAAATAAATGTTATCTAATCTAATGTGTGATAAAATTAATCCTACAAATATTCCTAAACCCTAAATCCTATTAATAAATAATGCATAAAAAATAATTTATTACATTATTAATTAAACTATATGTTATTTAACTACTAACATTAAAATGTAATTACTAAAGTACAAATATTAAACTAATTAAAATAATATAACATTATTAAAAACTAACATTATTTTATATGCAATTACTAAACTAATAATATTAGACTAATTTAAATAATAAAATAAATAAAATGTTATCTAATCTAATGTGTGATAAAATTAATCCTACAAATATTCCTAAACCCTAAATCCTATTAATAAATAATGCATAAAAAACAATTTATTACATTATTAATTAAACTATATGTTATTTAACTACTAACATTAAAATGTAATTACTAAAGTACAAATATTAAACTAATTAAAGTAATATAACATATTTAACAACTAACATTATTTTATATATTACTACTAAAATACTAATATTTGACAAATTTAAATAATAAAATAAATAATATGTCATCTAACCTAATGTGTGATAAAATTAATCCTACAAATATTCCTAAACCCTAAATCATATTAATAAATAATGCATAAAAAATAATTTATTACATTATTAATTAAACTATATGTTATTTAACTACTAACATTAAAATGTAATTACTAAACTATAAATATTAAACTAATTAAAGTAATATAACATATTAAACAACTAACATTATTTTATATATTACTACTAAAATACTAATATTAGACAAATTTAAATAATAAAATAAATAATATGTTATCTAACTTAATGTGTGATAAAATTAATCCTACAAATATTCCTAAACCCTAAATCATATTAATAAATAATGCATAAAAAATAATTTATTACATTATTAATTAAACTATATGTTATTTAACTACTAACATTAAAATGTAATTACTAAAGTACAAATATTAAACTAATTAAAATAACATAACAATTAATATGTCATCTAACTTAATGTATTATGCTACATATAATATAAATTAAAGCAACTAAATAACAATAAAAAAATAAACAAAATTTAATTAAATGTGCATCACTAACCTCAAATGAAGACAAAAGAGAGAGAAATATAATTGAGAGAGGAAGAGTGAGAGAAGAAAAATTAAGAGAGTAAGAGAGGGAGAGGGGGTGGCTGCAGGGAAGGGAGGCTGTGGGGAGAGGGACGGTGGGGGGGGGGGGGGGGGGGGTGTTTATATAGGGGGGAATGTTACCGTTGCACATAGGTCGCCCACGTCGGACGCGACCTTTGTGCATGTCAGCCACGTGGCTGACTAGCCGTTGCACAAAGGTCGCCCACGTAGGACGCGACCTTCGTGCATGCGTGACACGTGGCGTGGCAGCTGCAACATTAAATGCTGCGTAGTTCGCTGCTGACGTCAGCGAACTTGTGCACCACCTTTTCGCTGACACATCAGCCCACCGAGGTCGCTGCTGACGGGGCGAACTAGCCTGCGTGGCACTTTGGGAAATATGTGCCGTCGCGTGGCATTCAGGTAATAAAGATCGGGAACAGTGGCACAATGGTCACTGTTTGGCACCTTTTCTTTTATTAAAAAAAAAACTTAAGAAATAAAGTTAAAAACTTTTGATGATTATATAAAGTTGTTTTTATGGTTTTGAAAGAGGAAAGATAAAATAATTTATTATTAAAATGAATTAGTAGGGTAAATGATAAGATTTATAAATACAAGTTTAGAATAAAGTAAAACTATAAAATAAATATCAAAAGTCAAAACAACCATCATACATCTTAAAATAAGAGCTCCTCTGCGCAACTTTTACCTTTTAACTTTTTTTATTATTATTATATAAAACAAACTCTTTTTGTAATAAGAGCTTTTACATAAACATATTTGGCTAAGTTTTTGCTTTCAAGGGAAAGTGAAGTTAAAAATAAGACATGCCAAACAAACATTTAAGAGTACCCCTAGATTGACATACTTTATCTCTTAAAAGGATACATATGTGGCTCTAACATACACCAATAGTTCGATTTAAATATAATTATTATATCATTTTAAATTATAACTATTTGTTAATTTTCTTTTCTTCTTGGAATTATGATTCGTCGATGAAGATGTTAATGAAGACAGTGATAGTTATTCCAACGTGGAATCCTCTTTCTTTAAAGATCATCTAATATTCTTGATATGAAACACAACTGACTGACTTATTTGCAAATTAATTTATTGGGTGGATTTAAATTTTTTTTATTTAATCATTATAGATTCAATTTCATGACTAATGTTTTGTATTAGTTTAATCACTTTATTTTATGTCATGATTTATTTTTTATTTTTTTATTATTTAAACAGATTGATCCAATAATCTATCACAAAAAAGAACAAATTGTTCCACTCGCCCAGCATGGCCACCCCACACAATCATAATCATGGTTAAAACATGCTAAGACCAATAGATGGTCATTCCAAGGCCTTCTTTTGTCAGAAGAGATTGTATAGACAAAGGGAGGAAATAGAAGTTAGCATTAGGGCAAAACAATATTACATGCTTTTTTATAAATACAAAATTTTGGAGACATATAGGATTTTGTTCCAATCGAACGACGGTGATGAAGAATTAATGCCAATTGAACCAGCCGTCAGTAAGTGGTAAGAGAGAAACTAACATGAATAGTTTGAGTAATTTGCATGAGATTACTGAAAGCGTAGTGTCATCATTATATGTAAAAAAATGCATAGATCAACAGATAATTAAAGTAACAAAATAGATTTTCACCAAAAAAAAAAAAGTAACAATAGAAACAAATTGCATTATAAAATCAGATAAATAGATTGACCAAAGTCAATTAAGAATAAAGCTACAACTGAAAAAATGTTACTGTTACTGCTATTGACTAAAGAAAACTAAGCCTCTAAACAAAGCAAACTCGTAAAGAAATTGATGTACACAAAGATATAGTGGAATCAACAAACAAATTACACATCCTTCAGTATGTTATTCTCTTTCCACATGCATTCCCTTTCTGTAGACATTCTTTATGGGTAGTCCTCTGATTTCCTTCAACGCAATTTTGAAGGATCATCTATAATCCTCAACCTTATCAGTCTAACACGTTCAGTTGTATATCTTCTCATATGAGTGCTAGTTGGCTCAGAATTCGCACCCTTTTGCAGATCACTACTTTGCCAAATTAGGCTGCCCTTGTTTGATCAGTCATCAATTTGGTTCTAATTCATCAACTCAAATAATTTTCCTATGGGACTTCAGTCTTCTCAGCAAGTTTTTATTCGACTGTTTGTGTCAAGAAAAGAAAAACAAACAAAAGATTGGAACACTATAGTAGTGTCAATATTCAAGAATGTAACACCCAAAAATAAGAGAATACAGAAAGAATACACAAATTTATTTTACATATCAATTTAAAATCAGGATCTGTATGGATGTACACCAGACATTCAGACAGTAACTTAACTCCGATGTTACCCTCTACAAACAATAAAGCTATTAAAATGCCTCAACAATAAAATAATAGTAGATATATTACATCTGGGTCCAGCCAACCCATTATCGATCGCGATCAGTTACAGTTTAGTACAAGGGGAAGAAGAAACACAGCTAGCAGCCAAGCTCATCTTACCCAAGAAACAGAATCAATTTCATCCCTTGCTGCTTTATATAGTTCAAGCCTTTTTGCACACTGTTGTCTCCTCTCCATCAGTGCAGGATCTTCGTCTAACATTTGTGATAGCTGTTTACCCTATAGCATGCAAAATCTTATCAAGGATATGATGAAACTACGTAAAACAGATTGTGCATAATAATGTACAACATGGTGGAGTATGACAAGTATGACAAGGCTCGACCTAGACTAATTGAATAATCGATGAACCAATTAGAGAATGAAAAATTCAAGAAGAGTTTATAATGATATACAGAAAATCATCAGATGACATTTGCTTCAAACCAGAAGCTATTTATATCATTTACGGTATCTCATAACACAGCAGGCATGACACTGGTAATTGTAATTGTCAAATTGAGTAACTAGACACATTTAACTCTTCACTCCCCCAACATACAACACACACACGAAAATACTTATATGCACCATGCAGATGGTACCTTGATAGGTAATTTACTACCCTAAACTACAAATAATATATCTCTATTTTTCCTTAATATATAGAAATGACCTGCCACATTAAGGGCCCGTTTGAATGGGCTTTTTTTTCTCCAAAAGCTATTTTTTTTTTTTTTTTTTAAAAAAAAACACTTCTCACTACAAAGTCCTATTGGATGTTTGTCTTAAAAAAAAAAAAAAACAGAAGTCACAAAGAAAGCCAAAAACCTGCTTTTCTCTAAAGCTAAAAATTCTAACTTCTAAAATAACAGAAGTTAAAAGCCAAATATTTATTTAAAATTCTAAATAGTTTTAGCTTTTGTGAAACACACTACTAAAATAAGTAAGGTATAAGAAATCCTTTTTTTACAAGTCCATCCAAAGAGGCAATTATTGTCTTCTATTACTGGTTTTGCTTAATTGAAGCTACTGAGCTACAACAATCCATCCAGGAAAAAAGGGTTACTCTCTAATGGATCAGGTCAACAACTATCAAAATCTATCAGGCCAGATGAGGCTAGGATTCATACTATTTGCCAACAATATTCATGTTCACACAAAATAGATAAAGTGATAAACAGACAAACAAAGAGAGAGCACGAGAGAACGCACCTCTTTCTTCCCAATTTGTGTGTAGAAATGATTTAGCAGAGACAGTTTCGCTTGTCTGACCTGGCAAAAAACCACAGCCTTTGGAATTGTGTTCCTAAGCGTCTCTGCCACCAACCCTATATAGGATGACACATTTGATCCAATTCTCCTGAAATGCCCCTCTGCATAACGGTCAACATTTGAGGTAGCAGGAGTTCCAGTTTTTTCTATGTCTTGAGGAAGTCTCCGGAAGAAATCCACAGTGAGATAAGAAGATTCCATATCTACAAGCCGAAGAGTTGTCTTCTTACCCTCTTCACGAAACCTGTCCAAAGCCTCATTTGCAGCTGCAGCCAGTTCAGCTTGAAAAGTTGGGAACCGCTTCAGTTCCTGCTTAGTCACATTAAAATCTTTACAGACCATCCTAGCACTTCATAAACAAAGTAACTATAAAAACATGCTCCTGAAACTTACCTGAGTTTCAGCTATTGACTTCCTCACAAGTTCTTTCAAAACAAAATTAACCTACAGAAAAATTAAGAACAACAGCTTAATTCTTTTACTGTTAGAACAAAATTAATACCAAGAATATAATGAGGATGCTTACAGCATCTACTGAAGCTTCAGCTGGGCCTCTAAAGTAATTGAGAGCCCCCTCAATCAGGCGCCTGTAACCTTGCTCTGGTGCAATCAAGTGAGGCTGATATCCATCAGCCTCAGATACCACTTTCCTTACATTCTGGAGAGAAAGATGCCGTTCAAAGGGAAGCTTTCTTAAAGCAGCAGGAAGTTGATTGTCAAAGACATTATATATCCTATCTCCTCCTGGCCGCCTAAAAATAAAAAAAATAAAAAAATTATGTAAAAAAAGAGACCTATCAACTGGTTTATCAGTGATAACAAACTTGCATCCAAACAATCATTTTAAACTGTTTTGGCTATGTCTTTTACCTTATGCAGTGGGCAAACTGCATCACAAAGGTTCCTTTTGCTAAAAGCATATTTTCATTCAGCATAAGTGTAAAACAACAGACCATTAAACATTTTAGGTAGTGCACTAAATTTTGTCAGCACCTAATATATCAGTGTATAGTGGTTTGTCCAGGATAGAACCAGCTCAAAAAAGCAAAACTAAGGAATTAGGTAGTTCTGAGAGAGAGAGAGAGAGAGAGAGAGAGCATTATTGCGAGTCTGCAAGATCCCATTCAAGATATAGATAAATGTTAAAAAAATGCTTCAGACAAGCAAATTTCAGTGAAAGCATTATCAACTATGATTGATAAACTGAAGCAACACACAACTCGATGGTTCAGACAAGCAAATTTGAGGTCAGCTTAGGCAATGGGAACAACGTGCATGGAAATGGTGTGTGCCAGCAAGTCTATCTACATTTACAAAGGGCACATTTTGTCTAATTTTTTTTTCAATTTAACTAGGGATTGTTGATATAATAGTGGGAGTGGAACGGCTATCATCTCTTGGGGAGGTTAGAAGTAATTGGAAAACCAAACCATGCAATTAGCAGGGGTGATCGTCCATGCTCAGATAAGAAACAACCTTGAGAAGTACGTGGAAGTCAATGAGGTTAAGGTGAGGGGTTATGACAGGAACTTATGCAGGCTAAGTACAGAGGGGCGAGAGGAAACTAGCACAACCGTTGGATGATTTGTTGGAGGAGTTTCAGCACCTGTTTACAGAATCTCGAGGGCATCCAACCAAGAGTACCAACGCAATTATAGTAAAAAGCTAAAAAAAAAGGGTATAGTTTTAGAGCATTGGAGGGGTTCTGATCTCTCCTAAACTTTCATCTACTATCTAGCTAATCTTACACTTGTATTCCCCTCCTTTTTCAAGCCCTTACTACCCACAAAGTTGTTGTACCAGCTTTTCCCCCAAAACTCAATTCATGCCACTTAAGTCAGCTATGGGGAATGGATCCTTTACGCTCATGCCTTCTATACACCCGCATGATGGGCGGTCATGTAACATCTTTCAAACAAGAATTTTTGTCATTTTTCCCTTCTCTTCCCCCTCCTTACATCCCACCTGAGCTAAGCATAAAATTAAAACATAATAGAAGATACTTACCCTCCATCTAAATGCTCCTTGAATATTCGTTCAAATGCTCGGCAAAGTTCTAGGATGGTATATAGTTGAGCCTAAAACAGAAATCAACGTTCAACAAATATTCAGAAGGATCACAAAAAGAATTTTACTCCTCAAAGAAATTATCACATGTACAAACCACTTACCCCAGCATCAAGAGCAATAGGTCTACCAAGATGATCCATCTCCGATTCAAGTTCATCAATGCTTTTGTTAATTAAAGACGTTATATTAGGTATCCTTGATCTAATTACTGACTCCAAGTGCTACAAAAATAAGTTCACATATTAAATCAATAACCTACTTCATAAATGATTAGCAAAGAACATCTTTCAAAAAGCAAACCTGTGAAAGTAGTTTTGCAAGGTATTCTGAACCCATTTTATTGGCCAAGTGCCCATAATCAGAACTGGTTGCAAAATACTCACGCTCCTTGCGTCTAGCAATAATCATATCAACATTTCTATTGATGTCCGCTTGGGATCGATTTACTATACCAACCCAAGGCTGTTTCAGACGATATGACTTTCCCTCAAGGACCTTGTGGGAATAAAGAGAGTAAGAGGACAAAGCAATTATATAATTTTACAGGCACATTTCAAACTTGAACATTAAAGGGATATGCATCAAACTCAGACGAGAGAGAAATTACATCCAATGCATTAGTTCCTTTGTCCATCAAATCTAGCTTTGTCAACACTCCAAATGTCCTTTCACCTAGGCAGATTACAGAAAAGGATTTTAGTACAAAATTATTACACAAGCAAGGGCACTAATTGGCCATTCCAAGAAAAGATACCTGTGGGATCAACTTCCCTGGCAAGTTTAATAGCATCAGATGTTGCAATGTCTTGGTTGGCCGGAGATATTGCTAGTATGATGCAATTAGGCTGTTGAGCATAAAGCAATTGATTGAATATACTATGGACCACGACAGTACGACTTGAAAACTAATTTAATTTAAGAATGATTCAACAAGGAAATAAAATGATACCCCCCATCACTGTTACAAATATAGAGAAAGGAATGTTATTCATAAATAGATTGTTCATAATAGTAAACTCGCAATAAATATGAAAGAAAATGATGTAAGTACTCATTCCTCCTTCTCACTATCTCTACCAAGATAGATAGTAAATCCTGTAAGGATGTTAGCGCAAAGTGTACAATATCAGAACACATCGTGACACAGAAACTGTACCAGCCGTTGGCCACTCCACCATGCAACACAATAGTGGCGCTATTTCCAGCTATTGACTATTCGGGTACATAAGATTTAGTCTAAGCTCCCAATCTCAATATGCGCTTATAGGAGGTACTTAACTGATCCATCAGCATAATTAACAACAGAAGATGCTTGCATCCAAAGTTCCATAATACAATTTGTATAAAAAGACTAGCAAACTGATAGCAATCTCACCAAAGATATGTCTAATATATATATATTCACGGTATAAGAGCAAAGCTTCTTTTACCTTCTCAACATAAGATCGAACCATAGATTCAATTTCTTGAACAATACAATTTGTATATAAAGACTAGCAAACTGATAGCAATCTCACCAAAGATATGTCTAATATATATATATTCACGGTATAAGAGCAAAGCTTCTTTTACCTTCTCAACATAAGATCGAACCATAGATTAACAACATAATTAACAACAGAAGATGCTTGCATCCAAAGTTCCATAATACAATTTGTATAAAAAGACTAGCAAACTGATAGCAATCTCACCAAAGATATGTCTAATATATATATTCACGGTATAAGAGCAAAGCTTCTTTTACCTTCTCAACATAAGATCGAACCATAGATTCAATTTCTTGAACAATACTCTCAGGTTGTCCCTCTAAAAAAGATAGGCAAGTTGTTAATGACAAAAAAAAAAATTAAAAAGCATCGTTATATCCAAACAATTGATTTGTAATTAACAATTGAATACAAAGCATACCTACAGCCACTTTAGTCAAACCCGGTAAATCAATCAAGGTTAGGTTCACAACTGTTCAAAAAAACAAAAAGGAAAAGACAAAAAAAATAGGTCAGGAAACACAGGAACTATAATAGGTAAAGAATTTCAAGTTACAGCTGTACTAGTCTCATTTTGTGCCATATAATAACACTGAAGAAAACAGTTAAATACACTTGGTTAAAAAATAAAAAATATATATATAAATAAACGGAAAAGTACACAAATAAATACTATTTTACAAGGGTTATCCTTATAACCTAAAATACCTCAAATTCATGTAAACTTTTCACTTGTACAGTCTTGAACAAGTTGTGAAAGAAATACCTGCCCCTACCTAGTAGAAAGCAGGTGACAGTGGAGAGGTGCTAATCCTGCTCCACAAAAAAGGTGGCAAACAGCTGGTTAAGTAAGTAGTTCTCAGATTTTATAGGAAGAAATAGAACAGGAGTGAAATAGAAAACAGAAGGAAAGGCAAACGTGTATAATAATATTTAGGCGGCATAATACTTGGAATTTTTTCAAAAATAATGTGATATATGGAGGTGACTAGCATTCCAGTCAGAATTATACTATTCATCGAAATGGATGGGATGTGTCAAAGAATTGTAGGTTTAGGATTAGGGGAGAAGGAAAAGACAAAAGATAGCTAACAATAACACTGAGTACATTATTGAATGGATATAATGGGATACAATATCCTAACCAAATGTTAAACTCAGAGAAATTGGGATAAAAACTGTGTTCTCCTTTGGAGAATTCTCATTTAAGTAGTATGATACAAATACACAGCAACCTACAGCTAATTAATTAAGGATATAATTACACAATAACAGTTACATAGTTACAAATTTGCACAAATAATGTCAAATATTCTGCAGTTACACAGTTACAAATCTGCACAAATAATGCCAAATATTCTGCCCATCAATTATATTGACATCCCCCCTCAAATAGATGCTGGTAAATCTACAAGCATCAATTTGCTGACAAGGAAATTATGTCGTTGACATGTCAAAGACTTGGTGAGGATGTCAGCTAGTTGAACAGATGTTGAGACATGAGGTAGAGTGATAATTCTACAGTCATAAGCTTCCCTGATTGAATGACAATCGACCTCTATGTGCTTTGTTCTTTCATGGTATACAAGATTTGTTGCAATCTGTATGGTACTTGTATTATCAGCATACAACGGAGTTGGTGTTGTTTGTGAATAACCAAGTTCTGAAAGAAGGCCCCGTAACCAAATAATCTCAGAGCATGCTGCAGACATGGAACGATATTCTGCTTCAGTGGAGGATTTAGAGACAGATTCCTATTTCTTGCATTTCCAGGAGATAGGGGCATCTCCTAAAAACATACACCTGTCAGTAGTAGACTTCCTTGTGTCGGGACATCCAGCCCAATCAGCATCGCTGTATGGTTGAAGTTGTAGTGTTGCATTTGTCGGAAAGAAGATACCACGGCTGAGAGTGGCCAACAAATATTTAATGATTCGTTGTACTGCTGTAAGATGCAAGTGTCTAGGATTTTGAATGAATTTGCTAACTGTGTGGACCGCAAAAGAGATATCAGGTCTTGTGATAGCGAGGTAGATGAGACTTCCTACCAACTTTCGATATAAAGTTGGGTCTTGTAGGAGTTCACCTTCATCCCGTTTTAACTTTACATTAACTTCCATGGGAGTGTCAACCATAGTTGCAGTGGTGAGATCAGCTAGCTGAATTAGATCCTAAGTATATTTGTGCTGAGTGACAAAGATGCCTTTTTGTTGGAATTGTACTTCTAATCCCAAGAAATAAGTGAGCTGTCCAAGATCTTTCATATGGAAAGTTGTATGCATCAATTGTTTGATTGTAGTGATAGCCTCTTGATCTGAGCCGGTGATGATAATGTCATCCACATAAACAAGGAGAATCACAATTCCTTTGGACGTCCTTTGTAAAAAAAGAGATGGATGAAGGAAAAACCAAGTAATGTTGTGCTAAACTTTTCAAACCACACACTTGGTGCCTGTTTTAATCCATACAAAGAACGTTTTAGCTTACAAACAGTATTAGGTAATAGTGAAGGCATACCCGTAGGAAGTTTGATGTAAACTTCTTCTTTGAGGTCACCATGAAGGAAGACATTTTTGACATCTAGCTGGTGAATTGGCCAAGATTCAGATGCAGCAATGGCAATAATAGTCCGCACAGTAGTCATCTTGGCCATTGGCGCAAAGGTCTCTTCATAGTCTAGGCCAAATTCTTGCTTATTTCCAAGAACAACCAATCTAGCCTTGTATCGATCGATGGATCCATCTGAACGCAACTTTATAGTGAATACAAATTTACTGCGAAGAGGTTTAACTGATGGAGGACATGGCACAATGTCCCATGTTTGATTTTCCTCTAATGCAAGAAGTTCAGTTTCTATAGCATCCTGCCAACATTTATGCTCCATTGCGTGTTTATATGAAGAAGGAATAGGAATAGATGCTAAAGTTGTGGTCAAAGATAAAGATTCAGAAAAACCATACTTTTCCGGTGGTTTACGAATGCGAGTACTGCGACGTAAAGGGGCAGGTTCTAGTGCATGCGCTGGATAAGCAGCCAAAGAATGATCAGAAGGGGGTCTTGAAGGGATTGAAGGCTGAATTGGTGGAACAGGCGGACGTCTTTGGTAGACAATGACAGGAGGACGAGCTTATTCTTCTGCAAAACTGTTAGGAAACAATGGCAAGATAGATTTGGATGTAGAAGATTGAGGGTCTTGGTGAGTAGCAAAAAAGTATGTATCTTCTTGAAAGATGACATTTCTAGAAACCCGAATCCTATGTAAGTGAGGATCATAGCATATAAAACCTTTTTGATGGGCTGAGTAACCAAGAAAAGCACATTTAACAGATTGAGCTATGAGTTTGGTGCGTTCTGGTGGCTGAAGATGAACATAACAGACACAATCAAAGGTGCGAAGAGTAAAATAATTGGGTTGCTTACCAAATAATAATAATATAATTAATAATAAATTAATAGTTAATAACCTGTTTTAAAATATTAATAATTATAACCTAGTTATACCATATGATTTATAAATAATTAGAACATAACAATGAATTATATATAATTTATGGATTTGAAAATTGTTAGCATCGTATTTACGTGTTTATATTAATAATATTATAATTATTTTAACGGACAATCCATTAGTAAGGATTACTTATATAGCCTAATTTTATCCATATCTATTAATCCATTTAGGAAATAATAGATTAATTTTATATGAAATTTATTATATATAATCATAACCTTTAGTTAATCGTAGGGAATTATATTATTGGGAACTTTATTGGGTTTTAACCCCCATAATATAATAGGATTAATTATATAATTATTTTGGGAATAATCTTAATGCTATGATGGTGATAAGTGGAAATGATAGATAACATATATAATATAAATTTTTACCTTTGATAAAATGATAGAAAATTGATTATGTGCTATATAAATCTTATTGAATAATTGTTGAATTATGATTTTGATACCCTGGAATTAATTAATAATTGATATGACGATTGGATTATGTGTAATGATGATTGGATTCTGTGTAATGGATAACTGATATGATGATTGGATTTTTGGGTTCTACTCTGATAGATGTTGGATATTTGAATTATGATATCCTTGAATAATTTGGAAAATTATAATAATTGATATGATGATTGGATTTGGGCTTTACCCTGATAAATATTAGATATTTGAATTACGATATTCTTGAATAAATTGAAAAATTATGATAATGGATAATTGATATGATTTGGGCCTTACTCTAAATAGGATGTTGAATATTATAATTATGATTTCAAATTATTATGCCCTTAAGCAGCTAATATAGAAAATATAATACTCAAAAGAAATTTTCCCAAATATGATAATTGTGACAAGATTGAATTTTTCTATTTGTGTGATTGTAATAAAATAATGGTGTGAAGATAACTCTCAGGATGGTACCTTCTTAAAGTGATGAACACAACCTTTGGGCTTTATGCCTTCGACGTTACATGAAGTGAACACGATGTTATCCATTCTTCCCAAAGTGGTATCTGCAATAGGGTTTCCCGGGGAACTAGTAGCAACTTTGGGAAAAGATGTTTTGATGATGGCCAAATTTGGGTTGATTATAATTATTGATTAACTTATGACTATTATTGATGCGTTCTGGAATGAGATTACCAGCTTTTGCTTGTGTTTGTGTGCTGCAATGATCTGAGAGAGCAGATTTTCAGTGAAGCAGGTTGCAAAGATTGGGGCTAGCAGTGAAGATAACGTCTCAGACATTTCAAACTAGGCTTAGAATTTAATAAATGTATAAGATATTTTTAAGTCAATATTACACTACGTATTTTGAAGTTTTAAATATTTATATTGAATATGTTTTGGTACAGGAGTATGATAAAGTTAGCCTTACACTTGTCCTTGTTACAGGTGCGACGGTAACATTTCCCCCAAATTAGTTTTAGATTAGCTTTCACAGTATTTATAAGATCCTAATAAATAAATAAATAAAATGTGAATTTTGGCAAATATATTATTACAAAAATATTCATAAAAATTATTAGAAATTTGGGAGTGTTATTGGGTAGTGTTACGTGGCCCATTTCTCCCCTCACTATTCGGCACATTGGGCCTATTTTGGAGTTAATGGCCCGATTTACCAAGGCTAGGCGAGTGTAGTGTTGACTTCCATGCCCAAGCCCATATCCCCCTTTCACTTACATCGTCCCACCTCTTCCAATTACGTTTTCCCTTTCCTGCACCCTTTGAGCTAGCGTCATCATACGACCCTAATCACGTAAATCATGAAGGCATGTTGCCTGCATCATTTCCTCATCAGCTACATCTTCGTCTTCAGCTTTTGCGTCTTCTTCTTCGTCCGCTTCTTTCTCTTCGTCTTTTTCCGGTTCTTCTTCATCTTCAACCTCTATTTCATCTTTTTCTGCAACCTATCCATCTTCTTCTTTGATGCTGATTTCTTCTTCTTCTTTGTTGATTTCGTCTTCTTCGTTTCCTCCTCCTCCTCCTGTGTGCTCTTCTGTTTTCTTGACTTTTTTCGTTTTTCTTCGATATTTTTAATGCTCTGCGACTTCATATTCTCGTATTCAAGTCTCTGTGTTTCCATCCTCTTGATTGCTTCATCGAAAGCCTTCACCACTTTTAATAGCATTTCTTTGAGCTCAGAATCGCTACTTCCTTCCATTGTTTTTTTTTCTCACAAATCTGGACTAGAAAGCACTCCCAGGATTGTAGTGCTTTGATATAAACACTACACAAATTAGAAAGCCAACATATTTTTAGGCCCATCAGACTCCAAGTCTCATGTTGGAGTAGGGTCATAACATTCCACCACGCTCCGCAGACTCAACGCTCAGGCTGGCTGGTTTTGCGCTAGTCTTTTACTAGCCCTGGGTCAACACTGCAATGCCATGTCACCACCCGCGCCACTCGATTACAACTGGGAGACATAATTGAAGGCTATTATACTAATTGATACGTGAGAGAACATCATCCCAAAAGCTAGCCCATGAGGTTAAACCCTACACTAGAACCTTATGTTTCCGATATGGAACTCCAACTCGCATACCTTGGAGTAGGATCGTAACAAATAATAATGAACTAATGGCTAAGGAGAGTAAGGGAGGGAAGTTAGTTACTACTTACTAGAGAAGCCACACGGCAGACCATGAATAGAGAAGGGAAATTGGATGGTAATGGAAAGGAAGACCATGAATGGAGATGGGAAATTGGATTGTAATGGAGAGAAGATCCGGGAGGCACAGAAGGAATATAAGATAGTTAGGATGAATGGTGGGGATACACACTTTTTTTGTGAGGTAGAGAGGTGAGACATTTGAGGCAAAGGGTTGTCTCAATAGCCGGCTATAATGGGATTATAGGAGTCTCAGTCTTCTGTTTTTACACATTACAGTAGTGTCATTTTCTTACATGTAATTACCTTTCTAAGTTGATGAATGGTAGCAAATTTGTGTTGCTCTTGATTTCCATTTTTCTCATAGTGTGAGAAGTATTTTTTGCTTCGCATAATTTCTGGTACCATCACACAAGTTCTAAATAAATGCAATACAAATTTGGTTTTAAAATCACCTTTATATTGTTTCCAAATGTTGAAATTATAGAGTGAAAGTGGAAAAGTGAAAGTGGGAGAGAGACTAACAATATGATATAAGATTGATAATCCGATGTGATACAATTTGATGCTTTTATTTTGGTTCCGTTCATAATAATAATTAGGTCGAGTACTAGTACCACTAGTACAATAACCCTAATATTCTAACACCAAGCAGTATTCGATACCAGAATTATTCAAAAACAAAATTTAAACTAACTAAACAAAAATATTTTAAACTAGTTCAGTCTATCTTATAAAATGAGTTTTAATTTACATTTTACACAACAAATCATCTAGATTAAAAGATGAGTTAAAAACATGACAATAATAATTGAAGCGCACCATTTGGAGAATAGATGCTAAGATGAATTGGAATAGGAGATATTTGCTTTGTCTTCCCCGTTAGTCTGTCAGTTTCATCCTGAATCTCCTGACGAACCAAGGCTGCAACAGAAAAACTAGATTGTGTAAAAAGAAAGTGTTAACATCATTTATATACTATTCAATAGAAAAATAAAGAAAAATTAATTGCATACAAAATCCTACAAGCAGTCACAATTATCACATGATAACTTCCTATCTATCGATGAGCGTTGACACTTGACATGTTCAGAAACAGAAATTAACTGCAACCCATACAAAATTAAATTTTGTTCAGTTTCTAGAAATTGATTCTTCATTACCACATGGACATATGAGCAAAGCTCTATTATTATCATTAATATCATCTTTATCCCAAACTAATTAGAACAACAAGAACAAACAGAGAAAAATTAATAAATAAAAACACAAAAAAAAAAAGAGTAACGGGTGGTGCCACATCATATAATTTATTCATATGCATCACAACTAAGACATCTTTTTTCATTATAAAATAAATAAATAAATCAATGTGAAAATGTCAATTAGAAAATGATCAATAGTGTTGCCACGACAACAGTACAAGATTAAGGTTAGTTAAACAGTTTGCTTTCCTGATTAAAACAGCTATACACAATTTACCAAAAATAAAAATAAAAAAATCTCTACACAAATTTAGTCACTACAAGCACAAAAGATGGTAAAAAGCATTAAAATTCTATCAAGAGAAAAATAAACTTGGTATTTCAACTGGATAATTATCTCATTCAACAGTCTAACAAATATTATCTTATCTAAACACCCTATCTACGGTTACAAAAGTAAACACCCCGGTTACAACGGTTACAAAAGATATTCTCATAACGGTTAATATACCGTTACATAATTAATATACCGTCACATAGTTAATATATCGTTACATACAATCTCCAACACTCCCCCTCAAGTTGGAGGGTGTAAGGATGAAATGCCCAACTTGGGAAGAAAACCAAGGAGCTTACGTTATCCTAAGGTTTTAGTAAACAGATCGGCAAGTTGGGAACGAGGAGGAACATGGGCTGTTGCAATATTATTTGCCATAATATGTTCACGTACAAAGTGGCAATCTAACTCAATATGCTTGGGACGCTCGTGAAACACCGGATTTGCTGCAATGTGAAGAGCTGCTTGATTATCACAAAACAATTCCATAGGACTTGGATGAGTGACCCCAAGAGAGGTGAGAAACGACTTGAGCCATACGATCTTTGCTGTAGCTGCAGCCATTGATCTATACTCTGCTTCTGCTGAAGAACGCGACACCGTTACTTGTTTCTTGGTCTTCCATGACACTAGTGATGAACCCAACATAATAAAGAAATCAGTGAGAGATCGTCTAGTAAGAGGACATGAAGCCCAATCCGAGTCACAATAGGCATTGATTTTTAGGTCACAATCCGATTTTAGAAGAATTCCTTGACCCAGATCTCTTTTTACATATTGAAGAACACGAAGAACAGCCTCATAATGAGCTAGGCGCGGTGAATGCATGAATTGACACAGGATATGAACCACATAACTCATGTCAGGTCTTGTGATAGTGAGGTAAATCAACTTACCGATGAGTCTTCTATATCGTTCAGGGTTCTCATATTCTAATCCTTCATCTAATGCAAGACGATGATTTTGTTCTATAGGAGACATGGCAGGTTTGCATCCACTGAGCCCGGAATCAGAAAGAATATCCAACGCATACTTACGCAGACATAAAAATATTCCTTTCTTGCTACGGGCAATCTCAATCCCCAAAAAATACTTCAGATTACCCAGATCTTTTATTTTAAAACACTGATTCAAATACTCTTTGACTGCATGACAAGCTTGTGAATTATTACCCGCTAAGATGATATCGTCTACATAGACTAAAAGTGCAAGGAACACATCCCCTTTCTGCATAGTAAAGAGCGTGTAATCAACTCTTGACTGAACAAATCCATAAGTTGTCAACGAGCTACTGAGTTTGGAAAACCAATTTCTTGGTGATTGTCGCAAACCATACAATGACTTTGTAAGACGACAAACTTTATGTTTAGATCCATTACTGAATCCAGGAGGGAATCTCATGTAAACTTCCTCACTTATTTCTCCATTCAAGAATGCGTTATGAACATCAAGCTGGTGCAACTCCCAGTTCCTTGCTGCAGCTACTGCTAGTAATGTGCGAACACTCACCATCTTTGCCACTGGTGCATAGGTCTCATTGTAATCTTCTCCAGCAATTTGATAATTACCTGCAATCACCAATCTTGCCTTATAACGTTCCACCGTTCCATCAGAACGATATTTTATTTTAAACGCCCACTTGCCTGGAAGAGCATGCTTTCCTGGAGGCAAATCCGTGATACGCCAAGTGTGGTTGTCTTCTAAAGCTGTGATTTCTGCCCTCATGGCTTCCACCCATCGTGAGTCCCTTACAGCATCTTGAAATTTGCATGGCTCACAACCTGTATCAATAGCTGCAACAAACTCTCGATGTTGCTTAGAAAAATTAGTGAGACTAACATAATTGCACATAGGATACCGAGTACCTGAGATGACATTGGTTTGAGTAGGAAGAGACGAAGGAGTATGTGTTTCAGCTACTTGAGATGCATAGTCCTGCAAATAGATTGGAGGCTTCCTGGTACGCTGCTGGCGTGTGAGTGCACTACGCTGATCTTCTTCCAACAACCGCTGTTGAGTTGGTGCACTAGTAGAATTCGAATTTGTTTCCAACAAGGAGGGCTCCCTTTCTTCCATAGAAACGACTTCGTTAGTAGGCGTTGCTTCCAGCGAAGTACTCCCCCTATCGTCCATAGGAACACATGAACCACGAGGTTTTGGTCTGTTATTGGAGGAATTAATTGTATCAAAACCGTCATAAACAATATGATCTTTGTCAGAAAATTTTGCACTTCAGGCACGTGAGAATTTGGTGCGGAAACGGACTGAGCTGGAGCTTCGCGAAATGGAAAGGTATTTTCAAAAAAATTTACATCCCTGGACACAAAGCTCTGTTGCGCTTCTATATCGTACAATCTCCAACCTTTCTGCCCTTTTGCATATCCGATGAAAACACATCTTCGCGAACGTGGAGCAAACTTGTCAGTTGGTTTTGGTCTGGTATTAGCAAAAGACAGACAACCAAACGTGCGTAAGTATGTATAATCTGGTTTAACTCCATACAATTCTTCATGTGGTGACCTGCCTTGGAGAATCCTTGTAGGTGTTTTATTAATTACAAGAACAGCAGCAAGAATACTTTCTTCCCAAAAATCAACAGGAAGATTTGCATGAAACAGCAAGGCACGCGACACATTAAGGATGTGTCTATGCCTCCTTTCTACTCTCCCATTCTGAATTCTGTTCAGGCGTATAAACACATGTTGTTTGCTACAAAATACCTTTCTCATTCAAGAGATTCATCATGTTATTAGATTTGAACTCAGTCCCATTATCAGACCTTATTATTTTTACGGTTTTACCAAATTGGTTTAGGACCATAGCCAAAAATTTGCACATTCGATCATAAGTTTCAGTTTTATCTGCCAACATATAAACCCATACATGCCTGCTATAGTCATCCACAACAGTTAAAAAATAACATGCACCAGAAGAAGAAGAATGTTTATACGGACCCCAAGTGTCACAATGGATTAAATCGAAACATTCTTTGCTGCGAGAAAAACTTACAGGAAACACTGATCTAGTTTGCTTGGCACGATGACAAACTTCACACGCCTTACTTATCACTTTATTATTCAAAACTTTAAATTCTGGAATCAAGGACAAAATATCAGAGGATGCATGGCCTAGTCTGTTATGCCACAATTCAATTGACTCTCCTGCTTGAATTGCCGAAGCTGAAGCACACAGAGGCTGAAACACATATACTCCTTCATGAAGTTCACCCAAACCAATCTCCCTCTTCAGCACTTGGTCCTGCAAAATGCACTTTTTATCAGTGAATGTGACGCTGTTGCTTTTGGAATGAAGCAATTAAGAAACCGAAATGAGATTGCAGCGTAAGTTAGGCACATATAAACATTTGATAATCTGAAGTTTGTATTAAACACCATTGAGCCTTGTTTTGCAGCATAAGTAATAGATCCATTTGGTTGTGTCACAGGTAGAGAGGGGATAGGTGTAATGTCAGTTAATAAAGCTAAAGTTCCCATCATATGACGTGAGGCCCCACTATCAATGAGCCATCTAGAATAAATACGCTTACCAGATAGATTTTCATGTGACTGAGGCTGGTCTACCAATGTTAACAATTTGCTCACAACTTCTGGGGTCAAAACGGAGTGTGCAGCAACCTGTGGAGAAGCAGAATGTGAGACGTCTGGAGGAAGAGAATTAGCAGCAACTGGGCGTGAGGTATCCATCGCAAGCGACGCATGTGCATGCGTATAGCGTCCTGCAGAACGTCCTCCCCTTCCTCGTCCGCGACCAGCACTCTTGTTTGGTGGAAAACCATGAACGTTCCAACACTTGGAAGGGTCGTGATTGGTCCTACCACAATGAGGGCAAGGCATTCTGACTTGTGGTTTGTCAGGAGCCATCCGTTACTGCGTCTGTCCGCTTCATGGAATCAGTTTGGGCTGAGTATCTCACTACCTGACTTCGCTCATCTTGAACGCGAGAGATACTGCGATGGGTCTCCTCTTGAGTGACAATTGCGTACACTTTGTTGACATTAGGAAGAGGAGAAGTGTTGAGGATATGGGATTGCAGATTGCCAAATGTAGAGTCGTCCAGCCCCATCAAAAATTGATAAACTCAATCATGTTCTTGCTCCTCTTCAATTTCTTTGGCAAAATCACATTTATCACCACAAGAGCAAGACTTGCGAGTTTTGCTGCCTTCCAGATCATCCCATACAGCTCTTAGCTTGGTGTAATAATCACCAACGCTATCTCCATGTTGCTTGACACTGGCTAAACTGGATTTTAGTTGATAATGTCTTGGAAAGTTTTGCACCGCATACCTTTCCTTTAGATCATTCCATAAATCCTTGACGTCATCAAAGCACTTGATGAATGGTTGAAGTTTTGCATAAATGGTGTTGTGAATCCAACCATTGAGCATCGAATTACACATCTCCCAGGCGCGCCACTCTTCGGCATCGTCCTCCTCTGGTTTCTTGACTGATCCTTTCACAAAACCCAATTTATTTTTCGCCTTCAATGCGTTTTTCATGAGCTTGGCCCAGTTTTCATAGTTGGCCTCACCACGCAGCATGCCAGTTGTTAACAAGAGACCTGGACTGTCGGATCCGGCCAAGAAAAATGGCGAACTAGGATCGGTTGTTTTAGACTTGCCGCGACCACCGGTGGCCAAGTTGAGTGGACCAGCTTTCACACTTAAAGCGAATGCGGAAACGTGTATACTAGGATCGCTCTGATACCAAAATAAACATGGTATTTCAACTGGATAATTATCTCATTCATTGGGAGCCTTTAAATAGACGCAAAGATCTGTAACAGTCGCATAAGATCTGTAACAGTCTAACAAATAAATACTACCTTATCTAAACACCCTATCTACGGTTACAAAAGTAAACACCCTATCTACGGTTACTACGGTTACAAAAGATATTCTCATAACGGCTAATATACCGTTACATAGTTAATATACCGTTACATACAATCTCCAACAGAGAAACCCGAAATAGAAGCCATCCTATATGGTATATGTAAGGAGGGTTACTGTCATACCAAAGTCAGTGAACTTTCTCCTTGGCAGATGAAGAAACTCGGCATACTCTTGTGACTCACTTTCCATCTTATGAAGCTGCAACAGCAATGGACGCCTTGTCACAATCCCTGTAATGAATTACACCAAGGAAAAACATGAGCCAGAAATGAGAGAAAGAAAAATTGTAAAAACAAAAAAGAAAGAAAAGATCAAACCTGATCCTCTAGGCAGAAAGTCACGACCAACAATGCTCTCCAAAACTGAAGATTTTCCCGAACTCTGCACAATTTTCAAAAGTACCAAAGATCAAAAATAAAAATAAATAAATTTCAGACCCACACCCGGTCAACAAAATGGGAAGGAAAAAAAAAAATCCAGAAATTCGATCTTTTTCCCCCACCCCGCATTTCAAGAATGTTAAGACTGGAAGAACGAAAATTCAGACCCACACCCAAGAAACGAAAAGAGAAAACTCAAATTTCTAGACACATTTCAAGACATACTCGAATTCTACTCAAATTTGATCCAAAAAAAGGTCGAAAATTAAGACACTTTCACAGTAAGGAAAACAAAAACAAACAAAAAAATACCCATTCAAAAAAATTTCTCCAATGCAACTTTCTTGAGTTCTACTTTCCTTTCGAGAAAAACACAGAAAAAAAAACGAAAATTCAAACTACACGCGGTAAAAATACATAATAACAGAAAAACAAAAGGAAGCCAGTTCGAATTATTGGATTCTGTTTTCTCCACCGCAAATTTCAAGAATTCAGACCAACACCTAGTAAACAAAAACATAAAAGCACAAAAAAACCATTGCCAAAAATGCTATCCAAAATTAAACACTATCTGAATTCAACTCAAATTTCAAAAAGAAAAACAAAGAGAAAAACAAAAATTCAGAACCACAACAAGTAAATTAAACGCATAAAAAAAAATAACCATTTCGAAAGATTCGATTTTTCATTCTCCGCCGCAAAGTTCAAGAGCGTTGATATCGAAAAAGGAAAAAAAAAAATACAATAAATGGGTTGAAATGGAAGAGACGAACCTGGCCACCCACAACAGCAACGGTAGGAAGCGCTTCCCAGAGAGAAGAGAAGGCGTTGTTATCATCACCTCCATAGTCACCGAGCACAGTGCAAGCCCTCTGGATTCTGTTCACCAGCCCAATCAAGCTCTCCATGGTCGTCATCTTCTAGCACAAAACGCAAAAGCCCTAGAATCTCCAGGAGTAGCTGAAAAAGACGACGTAGAAAGAACGCTGACCAGTGGACCAAAACGCGAAGCGAATTCTAGAAAGATAGAAAGAATACTACAGCTTTTTTTTTTTTTTTTGTTTGTGAAAAATACTACAGCTTTTGATTTTGAACAAAGCTCACTTAATAGTAAATAGTAATCACCACTGTCTGGAACCCACAGACACGACGATATAGCGTAGTGCGCACCGCTTTGGTCTTTTTCCTCGTTTTAACTTCAATTTGAAATTCCGAGGTGGGTCCTCTGATCTTTTGGTGGGGTCCACATGTCGTGCCTCTCGGGCCGGCAACTCGATTCTGAACGTTGGTTTGGTACGGTAGTGCCACAGGAAACCAGGACGGGACCAAATTAAAACCGTTGTTGAATTGGAAAAGTATAACAATTTTATAAAGAATTAAAAAAAAATATTTTTCATAATTTAAGTACGGGGAAAACTTTTCTTATTTCACATGAATCAAAATCTTATCTCCTACTCAAACAAAATGATGAGGTCATCATTCTTTTAAAAAAATAAAAAATAAAAACAAATTTGACACACAAACGATGTATCTATAGGAAAAATTTATTCTCACATGTGGATGGATGGAGATAATCATTACCCTTTAAATATATTCAAATAAGGATCAGTGTTGAGGTCGATCTTAGGAAAACCTTCATTTCGAAGTTTAGGTTATGGGACCATAATCATAACGAGGAGATAATCCGTAACTTGGGATACGAAGGCCTGCACCTTATTTGCTTCTCATGAGGGAGATATGGTCACAGAAATGAGGCATGTAATGGGGGTCTGGATTACAAGCTGGACAGTAATATCAAAGTCCCAGAGACCCAACCTCAACAACAGGGGGAACCAGTGATAACTGCAGGGAACACTTATGCTACCATTCTAAATGGTGTTAATACAAGTATCAAGGACGACGATAAAGGAGGGTGTTCTGCCTGGGGCAGATGTGTCCAATCTAGGTTGGATGATTGATCTTGGATTCAAGTGTTTCTCTCTGGATATCTATGAGTTAGGTATCTAGGGGAATCATCGATCACTAACACTGACCAAGGCTTTCGCCATCATAGGGTGTGTGTGTGATGCTTCATGAGTAGTGTTAGATTCTGCGTACCTTGTTGCTCCACCTACCTTTATATAGCGCGGTTCTAGGTTTTGCCAGGGTTGGGCCGAGATGGATGGGCCGAGATGGATAGTGGGCCTTAGTCCAGCCCATAACAGTTGCCCCCCAGCTCGGTAGGCTGAGTTATTAGGGTGCCGAGCTGCGCTGTTCGTCTGCTTCTGGTTCCAAAGTCGGTGTATGAGCATTCATAACGCGCATTCCTAGCGTCTCTTCGTCTTGTGGTGACTATCCATGTGTCTTACATCATCATAATACGTACCGTCACCCATTTCCTGCACCGCCCTAGCATTTAATGCGACTGTGCAGATATCAATCATTTGTCCTGTCAGGTGCTTTTACCCTTTTGCCCCTGCCTTTTCATTTTTCGCGGGTCATAACCTTTGAACTTCTCTTCTTCCTCCTATTTCACTGTCATTTTCCACCTTCTTCATTTTTCTGCTTCTATTGCTGGTGCTGGCGATTTATTGCGTTGTATCGTGTTTCAAGTCTTCCTGCTAAGTATCAACCCTCTCCGTGGAGTTACTTCGTATTAATCACTTTGCAGGTATGGCTTTGGCTTTTATTTCCTTGTTCTTTGCCGTTGCTACTGTTTGTGCTTCTGCTTTGTTGTTTTTCTTGTTTCTTCAAACTCGCATTCGTCCCTTGTATTTTCGGTTTTCTTATCGTCCTTGGTTACTTAGTTACATTTACTGTTCTTACTTGAAAAAGTTCCCAGTATGAATGAGAATGAGGGAACTTCTTATGGATATAGGAGGGCCACCTGCCCTCGCATTTTTGGCCGGAGTGATGAGATTCTGGCAGAGGAAGAGGCTATGACTGCTGAGGAGGAGACGACTCGGAACCATGGTTTCTCTTCTGGTCCAGGACGTCGGCCATCGACTTCCGTCCCCGGACGTCGTCCTCCAATTGTTGGCCTTGGACGTCGTCCCTCAACGCGATCCCGGCCTTCTGGCCGAGGACGATCTCGGTCCAACAGGCGAGGTCGGTCTCGAGATTCTAATCGTGCTGCGGCTTACCCGTTTGCGAGTGCCAACCCTGTCTCAGATAGTAGACATAGGCCCCACTCCCTTATTACTGGCCAACGAAATGTCGTTGCCGTAAGTCAATCCCTTGTCCAACCCATGTTACCTGCTCCTTCTTCTCGGAACCCAAATCCGTGCTTCAACTATGTTTATCTCAGCGCACAATTTATCGGAAATGGCAACGATTTCATGGCGAACTTAGTCCTGGGCAGTTGCTCTCATGACCCCGGACTTAAAACTTCTGTTCCTATGACTTCTTCAGGCAGCTCTTCCAGTTCTTCACACTGTAGTTTATTTAACTCAGGTGCGTGTATTTGCTACTTTTGTTTTTTAATCCACCCATTTTGCTGTTCTAGGTTCTTATGGAGTCCCCTTCTGCAGAACTCAATGTGGAGACTACATCTTCTAACCTGGAACTGGAGGCCGACGTTGTAGCGGTTGAAGAGGGTTCTGCCCCTGTGGGTGCCAGCCTGCGCAGGCAATTCCCCTGGGTTACCCAGGAGGTTCTTAGCTTCAGGTCCTCCATGACCACGGAAGAGATATCCGGGTTGCCCATTGGGAACCCAGTAGGTTTTAATACATTCTGCCCAGCCGAGGATGAACCGGTGTGCTCGGGGCGGAACCCGCAGGAGCCCCTTTTTTTTCTTTTTCTACCGAGATTTGATCACAAAAATCGGCATTCGCTTTCCTTTCTCCCCCTTCATAATATGCCTTCTAAACCATTTTTTTCTGGCTCCGACCCAAATTCACCCCAATGGATGGGCATACATTGTTGCTTTCGAGCAGCTCTGCTTATCCTTGTCGGTGAATTGTTCTGTCGCCCTGTTTATGTACTTTTTTAATATTTATACCCCACGCTCCGGTTCTGAACCTCCTAAGTTAAAGGGTTTGGCCAGCATCCGGGGTTGCATCAATAAGCCCTCCAGGAGATTGTTTTCCGTATACAGCGACTCCTTCAAAAATTTTAAGGGTGCGTATTTCAAGGTCGTGGCCGAGGTCGGTGAGAGACCCTGGTTTGTTGGGGAAAAAGATGAGGGAAAATTCCCACTATACTGGTCCCACGAGCACTACCTCCGTAAGCCGGCTGACTACAAGCTTGCCTTGTCCGCCGAGGAAAAGATCAGTGTTAAGACCTTGCTAACCCATATTCGTACCCAAGGTCATATGAGTGCTGTGGTATTTGTAAATACAATGAATTGTGGCATAATGCATTATATGTGTTTGCTTGGTGATGGACACAAGATGCAGTCACTTGTGTGAGGCATATCATGTGGTGTGCTGTATAAGACGGAACATCTTATACTTAGTATGTTGCAAGACAGAGTTTCTTGCATAATGTATATATTGTTCTCTAGCCAATAGAATTATTGATTTGGGGTATTCAGGTGAGGGCTGGAAATAATGAGATGGATAAATCTCACCATGTGTGGGGATTATTTGACATATATTGCATGGATGCATATATTATGTATTATTTTGTTTATTGTTGTTATGACTGAAGTGAATTTTGGGGTGGAGGAATCCTCCAAGGACCCTTAATTTACTGATATGTTTATCTCGCCCCACGTTTCGGGGACCACCTTTCAGGTACCAGCACCGATTGTGCAGGAGTGTCTATTGGCGGGGGGGAAAATGTAGATTGCGTCATATTGCATGCTGTTGATATGGATTACTATTGCATTGTATATTTGTAATCTCATTTTGTAGTAGACTTGTATCACATGTAAGAACCTAGAGTTTGATCATTGATATTTTGTATAGCCCTTGATGTATGTTTCAATAGGGACTTTCATCGTGTGATGTATCTAAGTTCTAAGGCATGTAATATTTTGAGAAGCATTAATGTAATGTATTATGTAAACATGGACATTGTTTATATGATGGAAGGGCTCTTAAGCTTATTTTGATATGGAGACCTAAGTTATAGGTAATCATTGCATGACTTGAGTAGTTGTGCATGTAGGCTAAGTATAGAATAAATGTGGCCTTTCATGCAAAGCTAGAGATGTTAATAACTTAGAAATCAAGTAATAAATGGATGATAAGTTGTGAGACAAGAAAGAAACATAATTTGATGCATGTGTAAAGGATGTAAGTGCACCCATGTTTGTTGGGCATTGGGTTGCCATTCCATATCTATTAGGTACCCAAGAGATGTGCTTAAATGGATAGGATTGTGTAACAGCCTGTGTTAACTCGGTTTGTTAACATACTATCGTATTAAGCCACGATTAATTAAAAAGTGGAATAACTCTTTCATTAATTCAATTATGACGTCATAAACCTTAGCCAAGTTGATTACTTAATCAGTTTCATAAAATAATGCCTATATGTAAATTGCAAAACAACTAACTGAAATACCTCATATATAAATATAAAGTGAGTATCTAAGTCACAAGACTACAACACATAGCCTAGACCAAAATCCTGATACATTAATACAACTTTAACTTAAACAAGACATACTCAAGTCTATGTGGCATGGACAAACCCCATGCTCACCAAATAAGGCAACAATGCCCAACATCAGTCTCAACAGACAATAACATAATAATAGCAGAAAACATAAACAGCAGCCAATATCCAATCATGTCAGCATATACAGCAATATCTAACTCAGCTCTGGCCTCCTGCCACTAGGAGTCTCAACCTCTGGGTTCCCTGAACCTGAAATAAGCTTCCCCAAACGTGGGGTGAGATCTCTAACAAGAAATCTTAGTAAGACAAGGGGTCCCCAAGGATCTTCCACCCCAAGCTCACTTACATGTGCAATATAAGTTCTAAAAGTAATAATTTCCAGTATAAGTTCCAAAAGTATGCAGTGCAATAGATATTCATGACATGTGTGTTATCACTATTATACTGGCCAGAGAAAATGTAGGAATACGTCTATTACCCACATAGTAGTACAAGGAACAACACTTTCACCTCACCCACAGCCTCACCCTGTTGTATGCGTCACATACTCAAGCTTACCGTATAGGTGGACACCACATGCATATCATAAAGGCACATTGCATATAACATCTCAACAGCATTTCTAAAACATCAAAAGCATGTAATACAGCATGCATAAACCACATCCCCATGGGACATGGTGGAACCACAACATGGCTAAACCGAGGACACGAAAGCTTACCTTGCAAGCAATCAATCCAAGACAAGAGTCCAACCACTCTCACAGTCCAAACACAGCAGTATCACAATCTGTTATGGACCAATAATATATCATTAAATATGCACCACAAGCATACAACTTAAAGACCATGCCTTTTCATTACATTTTACGTCTTAAGGTTTCCAACAAAGCCATAAGTCCTTAATCACATGATTCTGACTTAGTTCATTAATTACAGAAGTCCAACTTCCTTAATCTAGGGTCCACAAACCCCTAGTAGCCTACTGTATGAACAGTGCAGCTACTGTTCTTCGAAATCCCAAAATATATGGATATGTCTCGGAGCATATCTGGATATCTTACTGACCATATCCGGATATGCAATATCCGGATATCCAATATTCGGATATCTGCTCGACAAATATCCGGATATTTCACGACAGAATGCAGTTTCTGCATTTCATGAAGATATCCTTCCAAGGTTCCATTTTTAACACTTAAACACGTTAAAGCATGCATTTTTATACCTTCTTATGTTTACATACCAGTTGGTTACTTGCTTAACCCCTTTAACATGCAAGACATCACCTTTAACCCATTAAAACTCATGATCAAGGTTGAACAACTCACCAAAAGTTCAAAACAGATGCAAGGGCTACTCTTGGAGCTCACAACCAGCTCCCAAGGTGCTGACTTGAACACAGAACAAAAATACACTTCAAACTTGTCCCTTTATGCCAAAAGGTGGCTTCTTGAAGCTCAAGAAGCCAAGAACAAGGTCTCACAACCTAAACTCAGAACACACAGCCCCAAAAACGTCCCACAAAATGCAAGCACGAACTCAAAATGCTTCACCACTTCCTCATAATGCTCACAAGCTTAGTGTTTACAACTCTCAAGAAGAAAACTCACAACAAAGGTGACTTCTTGGTCCCTTTCATGAGCAAAGGCCAAGACTTTCAAGAGGAGAAGAGAAGGCTGAAGAGGAATCAGCAAAAAGACTCGCGTAGAGGCTGAGTATGGCCTAGGGCTTTGTGCCTAAAGTTGTATAAATAGGCCACATGGCCACTAACGCGTAGTACTAGCATTAATAGCTACGCAAAAGATTTTAATTTTGAACTTTGGAATCTTAACCTACTCATTTTTCTAAGATTTTTCATACTTTTATTTTATTTTTTGGAGCACCTTTCCAGTACATGCTTTTCCATAGCCAGTATCAGTTCTGGCATCAGATCTCATTATTTTGACTTGAAACTCATTTTACAAGTCCTACATATTATTTTAGTAATTATCATCCACTTATTATAATTTTTCGGGATACTTTACAGGTACGCATTTATACCGGGTAGCAGAACCGGTATCTGCGCTTTTCGTCTGAAAAGCGACTTTCAACATTATTACCCAATTACTATAATTATTAGAGCCTCATAATAATTATTAGGGTCAATTATAAAATTATTTCCTAATTATCACATTTATTTAATTAATCTCCTTAATTAGCGGTGCGGGTTCTTACATTCACCCCACCTTTATAAGGATTTTGTCCTCAAAATCAGAAACATACATGTCTCAAAAGTCGGGATACTGCCGGAGAAGCTCGTCCTCTCGCTCCCATGTACACTCCTCGGGACTACGTCCAGTCCACCGCACTTTGACCATCGGAATAGTCTTGCTCCTAAGCTGCTTCTCGCCTCGATCGAGAATCTTGAGTGGTCCGACGGGAGTCTTTAGGTTCTCCCGAACCTCCACATCATCCGGTTGCACCACGTGTGAAGGATCCGCTATGTACCTCCGAAGCTGAGACACGTGAAACACGTCGTGGATGTTGGCTAAGTTCGGAGACAAGGCAAGTCGATAGGCAACAGGTCCTACTCTACCAAGGATCTGGTATAGCCCAATAAATCGCGGGCTCAACTTCCTCACTCCGAGTTCTCGTCCAAAACTGGTGACAGACGAAAGTCTCACAAACACGTGCTCACCCTCACTGAACTCCAGTGGACGATGCTTGACATTGTAGTAGCTCTTCTGGCGATTCTGCACCTGCTTCAACTTTTCCCTGATCATCTGGATCTGCTGGGTAGTATCTTGGACAAAGTCCAATCCAAAAAGCTCTTTGTCTCCAACCTCAGACCAGCAAGTAGGAGTCCGACACCTCCTACCATACAGCACCTCGTAGGGTGCCATGCCCAGGCTAGCATGAAAACTGTTGTTGTACGGAAATTCCACCAACGGAAGGTACCTATCCCATGCTGAACCCTGCTCCAACGTGCAAGCCCTCAACATGTCCTCCAAATTCTGGATGGTCCGCTCAGTCTGTCCGTCAGTCTGAGGGTGATAGGCGGTACTCAACCTCAACTGTGTACCAAAAGCTCCCTATAGCGCCTCCCAGAACCGAGAAGTGAACTTCGGGTCCCTATCACTGATGATACTCTCGGGCACCCCGTGAAGCCTCACAATCTCGCGGACATATAGCTTGGCTAACTGCTCGGTAGTGAAGCTCACCTTCACTGGAAGAAAATGGGCAGACTTCGTCAGCCTGTCTATAATGACCCAGATAGAATCACAACTCGCCTGAGTTTTCGGCAACCCCACCACGAAGTCCATGGAAATGCTCTCCCACTTCCACTGTGGAATCTCAAGAGGTTGAAGCTTACCAGATGATTTCTGGTACTCAATCTTCACTTTCTGACATATCAGATATTTGGACACGTATACCGCTATGTCTTTCTTCATTCTCGACCACCAAAAATTCCTTTTTAAGTCCTGGTACATTTTTTAGCACCAGGGTGGATAGTAAACTGGCTCTTATGAGCCTCTGCCATAACCTCCTCAGTCAATGGCCCTCGAGGGATTACAACCCTCTTCTGGAACAGCAGCAATCCATTTTCATTCCAAGACACTCCGTCTTGATTCTTCACATAATCAAGGCACTCTCTTTGTACTTGCGCCTCTTTAATCTTTTCCATTAGCTCATTAATCACTTCTGCTGTCTCCATCTCGAGAAGTGCGCCCCAAATAAGGAGTTCACTCTCAAGTCTCTGAACTTTTCTATCACATCATAGTCGCTCATCATCAAGCTGGATAAGCTCACGGATTTTCGGCTCAAAGCATCAGCTACCACATTGGCCTTGCCAGGATGGTACCTCAGCTCGAAGTCATAGTCCCTCAAGAACTCCATCCATCTCCTCTGTCTCATGTTCAACTCCTTCTGGTCAAACAGATACTTCAAACTCTTGTGGTCGCTGAATACAGCAAACTTCAGGCCATACAGGTAATGCCTCCAAATCTTGAAAGTAAAAATAATAGCAGCCAACTCCAAGTCGTGAGTCGGGTAGTTCTCCTCATGAGGCTTCAACTGCTTCGAAGCATAAGCAACAACTTTCCCTTTCTGCATCAATAAGTAGCCTAGCCCCTTACCAGAGGCATCACAATAAAGCTCAAACTGCTCCGCAGGATCTGGAAGGATCAACACATGTGCATTAGTCAACCTCTCCTTCAACTCCTGGAAGCAGTCCTCACATTTATGTTTACACACAAATGAAGTCTCCTTTCGGGTAAGGCGAGTCATCGGTAACACCATCTTGGAGAATCCCTCAATGAATCTCCTGTAATACCCTGCCAAACCTAAGAAGCTTCTCACTTCTGTAACCGTCTTGGGCCTCTCCCAATCCATCACGACCTCAATCTTATTAGGATCGACTGCAACTTCATCAACGGAAATCACATGACCCAAAAATTTCACCGACTTGAGCCAAAACTCACATTTCGACGGCTTTGCATAAAGCTTTTTCTCTTTCAACACTTGCAACACAATTTTCAAGTGCTCAGTATGCTCCTCATCTGTCTTGGAGTAAATCAAGATGTCATCAATGAAGACGATCACGAACTGATCCAGGTACGGCTGGAAGATCCTGTTCATGTAGTCCATGAACACTGCGGGTGCATTGGTGAGTCCAAACGGGATCACCAAATACTCATAATGACCGTATCTCGAGAGAAACGCGGTCTTGGGGACATCCTCCGGCTTTACCCGAATCTGATGGTATCCGGACCGGAGATCAATCTTCGAATACTCGCAAGCACCCCTGAGCCGATCCAACAAATCATCAATGCGTGGAACGGGATATTTTTTCTTGATTGTCACTTTGTTCAACTGCATGTAGTCGGTGCATAATCGCATTGTCCCATCCTTCTTCTTCATGAAGATGAACGGTTCTCCCCAAGGAGACACACTCGGCCGAATGAAGTCTTTCGCCGAAAGATCCTCAATATGCTTCTTCAGCTCAGCCAACTCTGGTGGCGACATCCGATATGGAGCTAATGAAATAGGCCCCACACTAGACAACAAGTCAATGGAGAACTCTATCTCCTTATGCGGTGGAAACTCAGAAATCTCCTCGGGAAACACCTCGAGGAATTCCCTCACCACAGGAATGCCAGTGAGATCCTCTTGTGTCCCATTCACCAAACCTCCCAACATGACATAGCCAAATGCCCCTACTCTCAAGGCCCTCCTCGCCTGCAGGAATGAAATGAACGGTGAGGAACTGGTTGTGGACCCACTCAGAGACATCACCACTCTCTTGGCACAACAATCAATCAATGCACAGTTTCTGGACAGCCAATCCATGCCCAGAATGATCTCCAAGTTGGCCATCGGCAATCCTATCAGATCTACCGAGAAGTCATGGCCATCCCACTGAAACGCTACATCGCGATGGACAGTGGAGGTCAAACATTTTTCTCCGGTGGCGGTGGTCACCCGCATTGGTGGAGAAAGCACAACACTGGGCAACTCAAGCCCCACAGCAATCGGGGTAGCAACAAACGAATGCATTTCCCCGGAATCAAATAACACATCAACTGCTAAATCATCAATGGTAACAGTACTTCTGACCAGGTTCAGAGCTCTGTCCGACTGCTGACGATCAAGGGTGTACACTATGTACTCCCGGGAGAACATGGGAGAACATACTATAGTTTGTAAGAGTTTGTAAACAAAAAGTTTGTAAATATAACCTCCCCTATATATATATATATGAGTTTGTTTTTTCTGATGTTATTTTAGATAACTTTATCTAATATTCATCAAAACAATGTCATTTTGGGACGAAAATCATGTTTTTTTTTATAATTTTAATTTATTTCAGGGTTATAATAGTCTTTATCACTCTAATTTTTTAATTTTTCAACCCAAAACGACGTCGTTTCAATGAACATTAGATAAAATTATCTAAAGTAACATTGGAAACCTTTTCCCCTATATATATTAAGTAATACTTAATTTTATCACATTTATTATATAATAAAAAACTATAATTATAAATAGAGAAGTAAATATTTTTTTATTATTGAATTTATATATATATATTAACTTTATACTTAATTTTATTGCAAATATAATATAATATAGAATAAAATATAATTATAAATAGAAAAGAAAACATCTTTTACTTAAATAAATCAAAACAACTAAAATAAGTAAGATTCTTATTGAATGTTAAAATATAGATATTTATTTTGGGGACTGATCTTTTGACCTTAATGTAAGAATTAAATTCCGTTTCATCCATTATTTTTTGTCCATCTAACAATTATTATTTACTTGAAATTAATAATTAATTAATTGATATAACTCAATAAACTATTATTGTTTGATGGACGTATAGCAGTATTTAAGATGAGAAGTAAGATTTCTCAATCTTACACTAGAGTCAAAAGATCCCTCTCTATTATATATATTTTATCAAATTATGAATGCATATTTTTATTCATATATTATATTTATAATTTATTTTATATTTTAAAAAATTTAAATTTATTCCATCCTAAATTTTATATATTTGCAACAAGATTAGTGGATGCATCTTCATCTTTTTTTCTTCTTTTTATTAATATTATTGTATATATTTGTTATCTTTTTTTTACTAACTCTTATAACTTTGAACTTTGGTTAAAGATTCATATGATATTTTAAAGTCTTGTAAATTCATATTATTAATTTCAAATAAATGATAATCATTTGATCGACAAAAATCAACATCTAAGATGGGAAGTAAGACTTATAAGTTTAAAACTGAAGTTAAAACATTCCTCCTCATAACTCTTAACTCGGGTATCCAAATCAGGTAATTCTCTTTTTGATTACACATAATTTTTCGAGATCTGCGCAATGACATCTCATTTGACATATTTTATTTCTAAAAAATACAATTCAAATTTGTAAGAATGGTATTATAAGAGCAATTAAACCCAGAAAGCCTTTGAATTCTGGGTTTGTGATTTAATATAAAAAATAAATAAATATTTGGTTTGTGATTTAAACTCAAAAATCAATTTGAAAAATCTGTATTAATAAAGGAAATAATTAAATAAATATTCTAAATCTATAAGGAAGAAATATTTTATTTTTAAAATTAATGATTAATGGTATAAGCTTCTGGTTTATTATTCGTGGTTTGAAATTAATGATGACTTATAAATGTTTTTCAAAAATAAAATCTTATTCCTTGGAGATTTAGAATATTTATTTAATTATTTCCTTTATTAATACAGTTTGACCCAATTAATTTTTGAGTTTAAATCATAAATCAAATCTTTATTTTGTTTTCCTTTTTAATAATAATTTATATTTATATTTTTAATTTAAATCATAAACCAAATCTTTATTTATTTTTTTATATTAAATCATAAACCCAGAATTTAGAGGCTTCTGGGTTTAACCGCTCTTATAATATCATTTTTGTAAATTTAGATTGTGTTTGTGAGAAATAAAATATGTCAAATGAGATTTCGTTGCGTAGATTTCAAAAAATTATGTGAAATCAAAAAAAGAATTATATGATTTAGATACCGAGTTAAAATATATGGCCTTCAGAAGTTTTACGATTAAATTAATATTTTTTTTTGGAAAAAAATATGACACATGTCAACACATGATAAGTGACGTCTAAATTAGGCGTGATTGCCTCTTGAGTGACGTCCAATTTAGGCGTGATTGATGACACACAAATTGGACATGATATTATGCGATAAATATGTAATTATTTCCAAAATAGCCATAAATTCGTAATTTTTTATTTAAAAAACAATAAATTAATTTTTTCCCCTTTCTTTGTCATCTTTTTTATTAACTCTCTTAATTTTGAATTTTTGGTAAAAATTCTTATGATATTTTAAAACATTATAAATTCATATTGTCTTTTCTAATCTTACAAATTCCGATTTCTCCGGTTACTAAAGATAAAGTTATCTTCAGTAAACACAGAACGACGTCTTTTTGGGATAGTAATTTAAAAATTTATAATGATAAAAACTAATATATCCCTACAATAAATTAGAATCATAAAATTACCTTAATTTTTTGCAACAGTCATTTTAGGGGAGATAATTTATTTCCATTGTTTGGATAAATCGTTTACCTTTCCGATAAAATCCTTTAAAATTCAATTTTAGCAAATCTTAACGGTAAAATGAATCTTTTAGTTTTTTTTTTAATAAATTCATATTATCGTATCTCCAAAAAAAAAAAAAAAATTCATATTATCCTTACAAATATATTAAAAACTTTATAGAATTCTTTTCCTACAAAAATCTTTTATAATCGTGATTCAATATCCTTTAATGATTTCATGACGTTATTTTACAAATTAATATTTTTTTTATATATCTTACTAAGTAATATTAATATAATATGTATTAATAATTATGCATATGTGTTCTGAATCCTTGTATCCCAATTTTTTTTTATTTTTTTTTTTGGTAACTACCAGCATTCGAACAAGGTCCCTCATGATGTTGTCCCCCAACAACAACAACCATACTGACCACGAAAGCTAGTCCAATTTTCTGATTTCCACATCAATCACTTTATAACTGGAATCTTACGAAATCAAGAAATATTTTTCACCTGTCACTCCATATTGATGGCAACATGATCCCTTTTAATTTTCCTATAAATTACAAGGTCCTTTACCCTTTAACTCTAATTCCAAGAAATCAAGCTCTATTTGCATTCTTGACATCAAGCTCTTTGCATTCTGGAACCCCACAGGAAAATCCTCAAAGAAGCATGTGATCAACTTCACCTGTTGTTACTCACCATTCATCAATACCTTTCTAATTTATTCCAGAATCACATATATTTCTGTGATCTTTTTTTATCACATATGACTTCCGTGATTTGTAGAAGAGTATGTTTTTAATCACATATATCCATGATTTTTAACTTCTATGTAATAAAAAAAATCATACGACATCGATCGTTCTGGAGTAAATCAATTGATGAACTTTTCCCGTATAATAATCATATATTACGTTAGCAATATGACTATACGTAGTTTTAACTTTAATTTCCATACTTGTCATTTTTTCTGTTGTAGGCTTGAGAAAAACGCTCCTTGGAGGGAGCTATAGGACTGTGTACCGAAGAAATATGAACCGTCCACTTTTTCAATCAACGGCTCCCATCACTCGCCGAAACACTCTTTTTCTCTTTCCCTTTCCCTCAGCGGTTTTAATCATAAACCCTAGCCGAAACAGTGAAATACACTCACTCACTTTCTCTCTCTTTCCCTCAGCGCTATTTTCCCCTTCGTTCTGATTTCTCGCTTTTGTTTTCGTTCAAGGTTCAATTCTCCAGAATCTTTTTTCTGTCTTTGCCTTCTTGATTTCTTTTCTTTTTGGTTTTTAATTTGTTTTTTTCTATATCGGACACGATCGTTGTTCGATTTTTCTTGTTTCTTGGCATATCTTCTTTTTACTAACTATAGGTCCTGATTCACTGTGAAAAAAGAAAGAAAGAAAAAACCGGGTCCGGTTCGGTTTTTTTCTTCGTTTTCTTGGAAGCTGTGGTTTTGTTCTTCTTCCGAGTTGGGGAAGAAGCGTACGACAATGCCGACGGCGGGGATGAGACGGTCGACGAGGGTATTCGGCGTCCGGGTCGGGACACAGGCCGAGTCAGGCCGTGTGCTGCGGTCCGGGCGGCGATTGTGGCCGGAATCCGGCGAGACAAAGACCAAGAGAGGGAACGAAGGGGATGATTGGTCAAAGCTCCCCTCGCCGTCGCCGGCGAAGACAACAAAGGGCAATGCCGTTTTGCCGCCTCGCCACGCGAAAATGAAGCGAAAGGAAGGTGTGATTGATGCATGCAAAAACGTGGTTAGGGAGGCTGCGACGATGACGACGGGGCATAGCAAAAGAGGTAATGACGATGATGGTGTTGATAGAAGTGTTGACAGAATGTTTGGCAAAGTGTATACGAGAAAGAGAAAGCGAAAGCGAAGGAGATTAGGAACTGAAAGTTCAGAACTTTGTAGAAAGAAAGAAAAAGGTGAAGGTGAGAGTGGTAGCAGCATTGAGCTTGTGGTTGTTGTGAAGCCCTGTGCTTTAAAGAGTGATTGGTTTTCGTGTTTGTTGGTTTCGATTTTGAGGCACATCACAAGGGTCAGAGTGACACTGGCGGAGCTCTCAGCTTTCTTTCTTTCTGAGCCAATTCATGGTGCTTTTGCATCGCGGGGAATACAGTTCCTGCAGGTGAAATTTTTGTCTGTGCATTTCCTTTCCGTATGTATAATTGGTGTCTTTCTCCATTCTATTATTAAACCATTCTAAATTAGGGATGGAATTAGAATTTTCTTTTAAAAGATTATATTTATATTTCATACAAGGCTTTAATATCCCTATATCCCTCCCAAAACGATGTCGTTTTGAGTTGAAAAAATAAAAATTATAATGAAAAGACTATTATAACCCCGAAACAAATTATAATTATAAAAATACTTTGATTTTCGCCTCAAAACGATGGTGACGACGGTGTTTTGGTCATTTTTGGCTCAATTGACTTTAGGAAAAGCGAACTCTACATACAAATAATCTATTATTTTGAAATGTTTTCGACATACTTTTTAATTTAGAAAGTCTGTCTTTACTTATAGAAGGAAAGATGACTAGCCTGTATATTAGGATTGTTAATCAAGGAAGCACATACAGTTCAAAAATCAGGAGTCCGACACCGTGTCGACACGCGGTCAATTTTTGCTGACTCGTTGACCATTCCGACACGCGAATTTGACCGGTCCGACACGGTCAAATGACATTTTTGTAAATTTTTTAATTTTTTTTTAAAAATTATTTTTTTAAAAATTAAAATATATTGTAAAACTTCTACATTATCGTATCAATTTTCTCCCTTTGAATTGTTAAGTAAATAATATGTTAAGTAAATAATAGATCGTCTCAGCACCATCGTTGTCATCCCTGTTATGCTCTTACCATGTTTCCTGCTCCTTAATCTCTCTCTGATCTGATCTCTTTCTCTTTCATCCCAGTTCTTATTTTTTTTATTAAAGCTTCAACCTTTTATAATGTTTGTTTGTGTTCTTGATGTTCTTATTTCACAGTGTATTCTTTTAGTTTATGTTTTTGTTTTTTTTGTGAAGAATGCTGCTACAATTTTTGGTATTGGGTGTCGGTGAATTTTTTTGCTGCTATTGCCATTGGTTACATCATATTTTTTTTTTTCTCCCTTTATGTAACACCTTGGATTCCGACTTTGAATCTATTTTTCTTATGTGGTTTTGGATTTGAAAGGAAAGTTGAAAGATAATATTTTGATGGGTATTATTAATTTTTTAAATTTTTTGTTAAAATATACACTATATAATTTAAAAATATTATTTAATATTAAAACGTATCCCAACGTGTCGAAATCCATAATTTTTTTAGATTGACGTGTCGGAGTGTCGTGTCGTATCGTATCACTTGTCGCGTGTCGTGTCGGTGCTACATAGTTGTTAATTGTGCTCGCTTAACAAATATCTAAGGTGGTGTTTGGTTCGGGGTATCTAAAAAGATGCCTATGCAAGTGAAAGTGGCAAAGTCAAACAACCATGTTTGGTAGACGGTTTCTTTCAATTTCTCCAACTATTAGATTTGCATAGCTTTCAGCATTTTGTAGTAGAAAGCAAGCAATTCTCACTGTTACGAAAGACAAATTGCCTGTAGCCAGGGGAATGAAGGTCAGGGCAAATGGCATCAGACCATAATACCCTCATGCAAAAAGAAAGTGCATATGATTATGGCTAGCAAATGATTATGGCCAGCAAATACAGAAACTGCGAAAACTTCTGTAAAAAGAAAACAAGAAACAATAAACATTCTATAAAGTAATGAGTTTAGAAGTTTTGTTTTTAGGAATGAATGATGGTTAAGAGTCAGTTAAAATATTAATTAGTCAGTTATGTCAGTTAGAATATTAATGAGTTAATTATGTCAGTTATATAAGTTATAAAGTAATGAGGGTATTATGTGTGGAGTTATGTTGGTCAGTTTTATAGTTTATAGATAGTTTTTGATAGTTTGTCTGAAGTGTAGATCAAGAGAAAAAGAGAAAAAACAAGAAAGCAAGAATAGAAAAGAAAAGTTTTTTGTAGATACAAAATATGGTTGTCTCTTGCATCTATGTGGATATTCAATTCTAACAGAATGGGTCTGAACCGACTCTGAATTAATGAATTGAAAGATACAAGAGATACAACGGGTTCTATTTTAAAGAACCAAGAGCTGAGTCAGGAATGAGTTAGCATCTAAGTCTAGCAGAAACTATAACCAATCATAACAAACCATAACATAACATCAGAAAAATAATCACATGCAGTACGGTGCAGAGTAATTACAGTAAGCTCCAGCTAACAGAAAGTTACAATACTGATTAATTCTACTTAAACTCTAATTGGTAGAAATACAAAATGATTCTTTCCCTTTTTTTGAGGGAAAAAATTAAAGTCACTGATTACTGGTTGGTTCTGCAGTATTTTATTTGGGGATGGATATGTTTACAAACTTTTTTTGAAATTTTTTACAATTACACAATGTTCTCCTTCTCCTGGGAGAACATAGTGTAACCAGTGTTCTTCCGGTGTTCTCCCGGGAGAACATAGTGTAGTTTGTAAGAATTTGTAAACAAAAAAGTTTGTAAATATAACCTGCCTCATTTTATTTTATAGAAAAGGTTTCTGTATATTGATATTAAATTATTTACATGAGGAATGAGGAGTATTTAAACAAGTAAAAAGTAGCTAAGCATGACTCAACTATGACTCACTAAACCTAATCATAATTAATTCTAATTAATCACAATCAATTCTAATTAATAAAATAACGGATTCTAATTAATAAAATAACGGATTCTAATTAATTACAATCAATCCTAATTAATAGGATATAAAAACGGAAAAACATTTGAATTTGAATTTGAATTTTGATTTTCTACATATTTGTTCCATGATCTAATGCTATTCCTGTTTTTTTTTTTTTCATCTTTCAGGGTCCTCCTACTGTCAACATTGGAATATGCCAGTTCTTTGGTTTCATACAGTTCATCCCTTTGTTCTGTGTGGACTATTCTTCTGTTCCTCTTTGTTTCGAGTATCTTCATTCTGCGATGCTTTTAAAATCTATGTTTAGGTCATTTTTTCTTGTACATAATCCAATGGATGTGCATAGTGATGTTGAGAAGGAAATTGATTTCCCAGAATACCAAAACAAACTGCAGATTTCTTGCGATGCCTTCAAGAGGGAACCTTGTGAGACTGGAACTGCTACTCCTGATGTTATGGAAATCAATGACAATTTATATTTACATTCCCCTGTCAAGAGCACTAGGGTAATTGGTAGAAATGGTCAGTATAGGAACATTGTGAACTCTAGAGGCAATCAGAAGAGAAGTTCACTCGGGAAAAGGAAATCTCGTAATCCTCCGATGATGACTTTACGCAGAAGTACTCGAGTAGTAGCTTCTAATTTCATGGCTGGTGGGAAAAGCAATAGCCAGTTGTCTGGTGTGACCTCTTGCAACAAACTTAGAAGTTTGGCTAGCCGTAGCACAACTGGATGTTTGAAAGAAGCAAGTTCTGCCGTAGTGGATTCAGCTGAAGCAACTAGATTAGATTCATCAATCTGTTCTGCAAACATATTGATTACGGAGTCAGGCCAATGGTACAGGGTAGAGGGAGCAATCGTCACTCTAGAGATGTCTGCTTCAAGAGAATGGCTTCTCACTGTAAAGAAGGATGGATTGACAAGATGCTCTTTCAAAGCAGAAAAAATAATGCGACCCTGCACTTACAATAGGTTCACCCATGTGACATTGTTTTTGTTGGACAATGGGTGGAAGCTGGAGTTTGCCAATCGCCAGAACTGGACTGTCTTTAAAGACCTTTATAAGGAGTGTTCTGATCGTAATATCCCTGCTCCTGTTGCTAAAGGTTATCCAGTGTCAGGCGTGCGTGAGGTGTCTACCTATGCACAAGAAAGTAATGGTTTTCCCTTTCACAGACCAGATACATATATATCTGCTTGTGGGGATGAGTTAAGTAGAGCAATGACAAGGGGAACTGCGAATTATGATATGGATTCTGAAGATGAGGAATGGCTGAGCAAGTTCAATAGTGAGTTTCGAGAGCATGTTTCCGAGGATAATTTTGAGTTAATTATTGATGCTTTGGAGAAGTTTTATTATTGTAATCCGGATGATTCTTTTGATGAAAAATCTGCGGCTGATGGTTGTCAAAATCTTGGTAGCAAGGAAGTTGTAGAAGCTGTATATACCTATTGGATGAGAAAACGGAAGCAAAAACATTCTTTGCTACTTAGGGTTTTCCAGGTAAAATTTCCATCATATTTTTAATATTGTATTGTGCGTGTGGAATATGTTGATTATATATTTCCCGTTCTATGGTATATAATATATTTACCTTTAAAATGTTATTGCCTATGCACAACATGATGCTTTGTTATCTTTTGATCTTGTAGTTAGAAAATAGAGACGATTTAGGTCCTGAACAGGGTTTTCCAAATGTTTTCTTACATGTGTATTTTAACAATCTGGAATGTGTGTGCATGTATTATAGTTAATATAGTGTACTTCTATTAGCCTGTTTGCCCATTATGGGTTTGAGTCCATTTAGTTCCATGTGTGTCATTTTACCCGTGCGTCCATTATAAAATTCACTTTATTCTTGCTTGCTGGCAAATGGGTTGTTAATCATTCAAACAAATATGACAATTTCATGAACATTTGCTCCTTATGACAATTTCGTTTCTTCTAACCACTGCTGATCCAAAATGATGGAATATATATTTGACTATTTATAGGGTAAAATTTATGAATTAAGTCATGAGTATGAAAGAAATTTCTGGACAGTGGAGACGATTGCTATTTGGTTTAGGGATCTATTTCAATTGATGTTCTTATTAAGTAGCCACAGCATTTTCCTTTGGAACTACAAAAGTACAGTAACTTAGGTGTAGTTAGGGACTATTGTATGACTTATTTTTAGTCAAGCCATCATGTCCCATTGAAAATTGAGAAGCAATATTGTAAAACTTCTGAATCTCATTTTCTTTTCTGATTTGAGCTATGTTATCAGTTTATTTTGTAAACTGAATTGTTCAAGTGATGTATATTTAGGATTCATGGACTTTTAGAACAGGTCATTTGGTATTAGTGTCCCTTACATTTTTTTAAGTGAATGTTGATACCTATGCCTATATCATTTTGGCTTGATTACCTTGATCACATCTATACAGCTTTTAACCTTGTTCTTCCTTTTTTCTCTCCTCAATCTTAGTTATGTATGATAAATCATGTTAGGGTGGGGACGTTGTTGTAACTTCAGTATTACCCTGTATACCCATTATCTGATGACATGGTTTTGTTAATTATGTCAGGGTTATCAATCAAAGAGAGCTGCACTTATCCCTAAGCCTTTGCTGCAAAAGAGGAGGTCCATTAAGAGACAGCCAAGCCAGTTTGGTAGAGGCAATCAGCCAAGTGTACTGAAAGGTAATTTTATGTCTTCAACAAGATGGAATGGGGATTGTTTCTATTAAATTTTGTGAATCGAGTTACTTGACATTATAATTGGTGTTGAATTTTGACGTAGTAATTTTTCCTTGACCCTTTTTGGTATCTGTGTACATAAGAGTCTTTCTTTTTCTGCTCATCTTACGCAATACAAATACTAGAATTTGACCTGTTTGTTCGAAGATCTTTGGTGACTGGTTCTTTGAATCAAATGATTTCCCTGTTTTTACTTATTTCATTTGCTATGGAGTTTATCATATATCTTGTAAACTTCATGTATATATTCATCAGTGTAAAGAACCAATTCAACCCAAAAGCTTAAGCTAATGGATGAGGCTACATTAATGGCGGTGAGGATCGAACCCAGGACACGAGGCTCTGATACCATGTAAAGAATCAATTCAACCCAAAAGCTTAAGCTAATGGATGAGGCTACATTAATGGTTTTATATATCTCAAGAGTCACATGCAAGCTTTTTGATTTGGCATATCATAGCATTGCTGCAAAGTCTGGGAACTTTTGTGAGTCTTTAGAATAATTAAAAATCTGGAATCTGCCTTTTTTATAATCCCCCCCCCCCCCCTCTCCCGTGTTCTTCCTTTCTTTCTTTTAGTCTACAATGATTTCTGTAGGAATGCTAATATATTTAAGGATTTCTAGAAGGAACTGGATGTTATCACTTCTGTTTCTTCGGACAAAAGAAAAAAGGCTGCTGTTTGTTTTGTTGGGAATTGGGATGTTATTACTGATGGTAGAACAATGAGTTTTGAATTCTTCTTTTGTTTAAGTCATGTTGGACTTTATTTGATAGGCATTTAAATTGCAGGTGTATACTTATATGTACAGATACATGTTTTGAAAGTATGTCTCATCTTCTATTCATTTTCAGCAATTGCAGCTGAACAAGATGCCTTGGAAGAGAATGCAATGCGCAGGGTTGAAGAAGCTAAAGCCTCTGCAAACATATCAATGGAATTAGCAGTCCAAAAACGCAAAAGGGCTCAATCTCTTGCTGAGAATGCAGATTTGGCAACATACAAAGCCGCAATGTTAATTAGAATAGCTGAAGCAGCTATGACTGCAGAGTCAGTCGATGCCGTGGCAGGAAACTTTCTTAATTGACGGTTAGACCAATTCCCCATGCTAATTATAATACCACATTTTATTATGCAGTAGATTTGCTGCTTTTTTTTCTATTTTTTCGAAATTGTAAACATTGTATAGTTTTTTGTATATAGAGCTTGGATTGAAATTAAGTCCTCACACCAATCTTTTGTACGAGTAGATTGGTTGATTTCCCCTGCTTGGAAGAAAGAATTCTTAAGAAAATGCAAATAGAAAAAATAAATACGGGATTTTTAAGTCTCATGCCTCTTAAATATTTTTCCTTATCTGATGCTAATTGAATTTATATGGGCGAAAGCATTCTATGTGGGTTGAATCTAACAAGTTTGGGCTAATGCATTTTCCGTACATGCAATTCACAAACTCTCCCATTTTCTGCTTTCAACCTATAGTTATGTTTCGATTAAAAAAAAAAGATGTACACAAACTATTATTCTCACATAAAATCGAATGATTACCTTAGTGGACTACTGTGATTGATAATTATATTACATGAATGGTTCTGTTTAGATAAAATATTGGTTATGGGTCTAGGAAACTAGTAAATGGGCTTTGAGCTTTTTGTATTTCCCGTAAGCCATCTATTTGGATGAGAAGAATAGAATAATGAAAGGAGAAGAAATAAATATAAGAATAAGGGTGAAATTCTTAATAATTCTTTAGATGAAAAGAAAGGGAACGGATTCACTTACCGTCAAAAAAGTTCACAATTCTTACAATTAATTTAATTACCGTTTCTGTCAATCTAACGGTTATAATTTATTGAAGATTAATAACATTTACTGTGTCACATTTATTAATTTTCAATAAATTATAACCGTTAGATTGATGGAAATTAACGGTAATTAAATTGGTCGTAAAAATTGTAATTTTTTTTTATGGTAAATGGATCCCCTTCCGAAAAGAAAATGTGTCGAATATTTATATAATCAATTTTTTTTTTTTTTGCACGTCATTGTGGTTGTGCTGACGCATTTTTCACCACTGGTGCTACTAGTCTTTCATTTACCACGTTACATGTTTATTTTAATGGAAAAATCTGTCTGCAGAAATATTTTTATCACTAGAATAAGAGAAACAAATTCTTGAGACCCACTTATCTTTGAGTGTGACAAAAAAAAAAACAATTTAGAAAAAATAAAAATGTGAAACGTTTATTTTAAATAAAATTCCTCAAAACTTTATTATTACCGTCAAGACTTTTAACATTTATACAATTTCTACAATATTTTGATTTTTATTCTATATTTTGTTAACTTAGAAATAATTGCTGCATTTTGTTAACTTAGAAATAATTGCTGCAAGTTTTTTTTAGCTTTTTACTTCAACATTTTGTGGTTGGATTTGTTAAATGTAATAGATATGTAGATATTCTACTATGTTTTTTCTTACCGAAAATCAAAATGGTTAAGATTTTATTTCTTTCATACTAATTACTCATTTTTATGTTTTTCTTCTTTGTTACATTGCATCTTCATGACTTCATGTGTTTTCTATTTTTTTTTTGAAATTTCAGTTTTTCCAAAGAAAATTTAATTTGTGTAATGTGTATCCATCAATTCTAATCGTTTCTTAACCTGTACAAAATTAACCCCGAGACAATACATAGTTGGTAAACACCAAGGAACGAAAGGTCTCTAATTTGATTTTAAGCAAAGCAACTTTTGATCAGTGACAAAAAATTTTAAACTCTAAAT
>JAVKPL010012046.1:0-56655 GCA_032173675.1 Gastrolobium villosum | reverse complement strand
ATGTTGGAACTTTTCCTAGAACCCTAAGAGGAGAGATGGAGCTTCAGTTTCTCTCATTCTGATCAACTGCATCAACCCCTTTAGTTAGGCACATATTTTGAATTGTGAGAGGATCTTTCTTTGCTTGATCCTCTCACTTAACAACTGACCAGACTGTTGGGAGCCTTTAGAAGCTTCATGACTTGAATTCAAAATTCAAGTATGGATCATATCCATTTGTTCCATGAAATCTGATGCAGAATCCGGTCAGGATCTCTCTCTCCACATAGGCGCCCCTTTTCCTCTACTTCCCTCAGAAATTTTGTTGCAATAGTATTCATTTGAATTCTGAACTCAAATGAAAGAGCAGTTGAGAGAATCTTCATCCAATCTCTATTGGATAATTCTTTTAAATAGTTTTAAATTATCCTCAACAACCTAGCCTCATAGAATTTAAAATTCAAATTCAAAATTCAAATTCCAATTTGAAGTTTAAACTCAAATATAAATTCAATCTTATCACAGTTCGTAATTAGAATTCGAAATTCAAATTCAAATTTCAAATTCCAAATTTCAAAATTTAAATTTCAAATTTTCCCAAACCTTATTTTGGTCAAGTCAACTCTTTGACTTTCTAGGATTCATGTCCCAAAGCCTCTTTGGCCTTCCATTATATTTGGGCCCATTGGTGGTGAAAACCCTTTCACCACTAATGCCCCAAATGAGCGCATGGATCAAGTGGGCTTGGAGTCCCTACTCCAACCCAACTTGACTCATAGTCTTGACAAAGCCCAATAACTCATTATTGGTCCAAACTCGCTATAAGTTGCAATAAGGAATAACCTTTGTGTGTGACCCATTTGGCCCAATTAGTTACTGACATAAACTTGAACCAGTTAAACTCCTTTAAAAGGCCCAATCTATTTAATGACTACATGATACACTAGCAATGCTTTGTAGCCCCATAAGTAATTGAGTTGATCAAGTGATTTACCTTTCTGATTTGGAAACCGTGCCGGCATTATCCCTCACATCGTCGTTCACATTTAGTCGAGAGCAAGGATATAGTATCATCTCTCTTTATTGACTAAATATAATATTTCACAGGAACTAGGAATCTTCTTCTATTGACTCTAAGACAGATCATGACTCTTCATGATCTCTTACTATGCATAGATTCCCGAGTCAACTAGAAGTCATCTCAGCCCTACTGGTATTTGTGAACGACTAATCCCTTATTTGGGATTGTGAGTCCTTTCGGCATGTCCATCTATACTCATGTATTCGAGTTATACCCAAGAGTACATTGTTCTCCCCATTTTTAGGCGGATAGAGTTGTACAATCAAAGTATAACTCTTGGACATAATATTCGATGACATCCTTAAGTCTAGGATGATCCGCACTACCAAACGTTCAGAGACTTTACAAATCCAATGATACTCTTCATAATGAATCCTTGTGGAGTCTCTAGGTGTAACGCCTAACCGCTTCAAGAATCAATGACTATCCCCACATACTAAGACGAGACTTTTCAGTGTGCTTTTTCCTCACTCACACACTTCTTGGGAAAACTATCCCAGAATTGCTCCAAGTCAAGCACGCTTAATTGTGGAGTTCTTTTGTTTTGGGCTACCGAAAAGAAGATGCATCTTGTTAGTATAGGTAGTACCAATTAATTCTTATAATTTATCCTAAACTGCGCAGTCTCATACCTGCACAGTCTTTGGAATCTCGTGTATACTCGGTTTGTTATCATATCATCGTATTAAGCAGCGCTTAATTAAAATGCGGAATAACTTTTTCTTTTCAATTATGACGTCATTACTATTAACCAAGTTAAATACTTAATTCATTTTCAAAAGATTGCCAGTATGTAATTGCAAATAGACAGATATCTACTCTGAATAACCTCATAATATAAATAAGTAAGTGTGTATCTAATCATGGACTACAACACATAGCTCGGACAATATTCTGATACAATTATACAATAAGTGGTAGTGGTTGGTGACGGTGGTAATGATAATGGTGGTGACGGTGGGAGTGATAATGGTGGTGACAGTGATGGTGGTGGTGGTGGTAATGACGGTAGTGGTGATGTGGAGGTGGTGGTGGTGGTACGATGATGGTGGCGGTGGTCGTGTCAGGATGCTGGTGATGATGGTAAAGGTGAAGAGTGATTGAGAGAGATAAATGTTTCTTATTTTGTGTCCGGGAACAAAAAAGCAAAAAATTTCTGACTCTTTTTTCTATTCCCAGCACGAAAATTAAACCGGTTCATCTCGGGAACAAAAAAATAAACTGATTTTACCAAACGAGTTTTCTATCGATTTCTATTTCTGGGAGCAAAAATTAAAAAAAAATTGAATCTGGGAAGGTTGTGAGGCACACCCTATATGGTACGGTCTTCTTTTTTTTCTTCCATTTTTTATTTTATTTTGTTGTCTGCACTGACCATTAAAACATGTGTCACGAGACTTTACAAAATAAAAAGTAACGTTACAAAATAAAAAATAACGTTACAAAATAAAATCATGTATCACGTGCTTTTTTTAAGGGATAATAATGTATAAATAATTGATAGATGACTTATGGGAAATAGAAGTATCATGTTGTAGGAAAATGGCTATGTCATGCTATAGACAACCAATGTGGATCCCACCATTTAAAAAAAAAAAAGAGAGAAAAATGATAGGATCCACTTTGATTGTGTCTATAGCATGACATAGTCATTTTCTTATAACATGATACTTCTATTTCCCATAACTTATATTATGTGATCGATTAATAAGACTATTTCTGGATATAATAATTTATTACTATTTCTATTAGTGACATAATACAATTAATATGTAATTCATCATGTGTGAAAGTATGTATAAAATATCTAAACATTATATGCAGTAGAAGAGAAAAAACTTATGCTATAAATATATTTTGTGTGGGTTTATATCTATTAAAAAAAATATTATACGAAAATCCAAAAGTGATTGATAGGAAAAAATATTCTCCTACGACAGAAAAAAATATTTTCCCTAAAATTATTGGGTTTAATATCTTTATTATTGGATGAGATAATTTTATTTCCTACAAATATATAAAAGTGTGTGAGACTATATTTTTTTTCTTTTTTCTTTTCATATGGCCTCATACGGGCCTATACACTTTCATGCATACATAAAAAATAATTTTATTTTCAAAAAATATTAAATCCAAAACTATTATACAATCACCACTTTATTTTTTATTTTTTTCATACACCTACCGATCCTAATTATTATTTTTAAACCAGTCACGTATTTCCAAGTACCCACAAGCAAGAGTGTTAGGAATGCCAATACTGATAGCAGGCTTGTTAATACTGTTAGCAGGCCCAGAGTTGAGAGGATGAGTGGGGCTCCTGCGTGGGCCAAGGATTACATCAGTAGGGTTTAGTAAGCCCAACTTAATTGTCCAGGTGTTAGTCGGTTAGCATATACACTTAGTATATGTGTGTGTCGGTTAGAGTGCCGATACTGTTTTGTAAATAAAAGGACCCATTGGACATTCGGTTGATTCATTGAAGAATATACACTTGTTTCTCATCTTGTTTTGTTTTCTCTGTTCTTTTTTTCCTATTTTGCTCAGTTATTTGCCATAATGGTTCGCGTCCCTTAACATTGGTGCTTTCATTTGAACTTGTTGCGGATTCACAATGCGTGTTCAAGAATTAGCGGAGGAATTGGGATCTCTTCAGCTTCGGATCGAACGAAATTTGGAGGATCTGCAAACTAGGGTGGAACAACGGTTTGTTGATCATTAGAACCAGTTTGTGAGCATCAACGCGCAGCTTCAGCAGATTCATGCCGCGGTGGTTGGGGCTGAGGGTTCTAAGGCTGATACTGTTCATATGAAGGGAGCACATGCATCATCTTCCATGGAGTCTGGAGGAACGCATCAGCAGCGACTGGATTTTAATGATCCTCGATCGTTGTTGAAATCTATTCATATGGAGCTTCCAAATTTTAATGGAGCAGATCCGAATAGTTGGATTTTTCGCACGGAGCTGTACTTTGGGTTACAACAAGTACCAGAGAACCTTAAGGTGCGTTTGGTTGGTATGAGGATGGAGGGATTAGCGGGGCCATGGTTCCAGTGGTTGTTCAATAGAGGCTCTATTCATTCTTGGGATGATTTGAAACTTGTTGTTCGTCAGAGGTTTGGGGGTACTGCATATCAGGATCTCCGAGGGGTCCTTTCGAAGCTAACACAGGAGGGTACATTAAGCGAATACATCAGAAACTTTGAGGCTTTGATTAATCAAGTCACTGAGTTTTTTGATGAAGTATTGATGTGCTTCTTCGTGTCCGGATTGTTGCCTGATTTACGAAGAGCTATCCAACTTCACTCTCCAACATCACTCCATCAGGCCATGCAACTAGCAATTACCTATGATGTGCACTTTATGGAGTTGCGTTCATCTTTTTCTTCTGTTTCTGGTATAAGGCGTGGATTTGCTAAGAATACTTATACTGTTGAGCAACCAAATTCAATTGCTACGGTGTTGCCAACTCCGAAACAGGTGGTTCCTGCTTTACCTTCTTCGGGGCCTCCTTCTTCGGTGCCTTATAGAAAACTGTCTCATGACGAGTTACAAAAGAAGAGGGATCTGGGAATTTGTTACACCTGCGATGAAAAGTGGAATTCCCGTCATCGATGTAAGGGCAGGCTTTTTTTGCTGTTGGGGGATTCGGAGGAGTTAGAGAACGATACTGAAGAGCAGATTGTATGGCAACCTGATCCTACTCAAGAGGAGACCCAAGTAGCTGCCCTGCATTCACTAGCTGGAGAACGGAATCCTAGAGCACTTGAGTTTCAGGTGGAGTTTAAAGGGAGGTTAGTTACTGTTCTTGTGGATTCTGGAAGTTCACATTGTTTTATTCAAAAAAAGTTAATTGATGATACTGGTTTATCAACTGTAAAAGTTCCAAGGATGCGAGTTTTTTTGGGAAATGATGAATTCTTAACCTGTGAAAGAAAATGTTTGGGGGTTCCCTTACTCATTCAAGGGTATGCTTTTACTGTGGATTTATGGATGCTAGAATTAGCCAATCTGGGAGTGATTTTGGGCATTTCTTGGCTAAGTTCACTTGGAAGAGTTATCCATGACTATACTGAGATGTCTATGGAGTTCATGTCCACAAATGGAAAGGTCGTTTTGCTTGGTGAAGATGTTGGCCAGAACAGGAAATTAGTTGAGCCAAAATGTTGTTACCTAGCAGGGGAGAGTGCATCTGATATATTGCCTGAGGTGTTGGAATTGAAGTCCAAAATTCCGGTTGCAATCTGGGATATCTTGGTGCAATTTCAATCTGTCTTTCAGTTACCACAGGGACTGCCTCCACCTAGGGGATATGATCATGCTATTCATCTCATTGAAGGGGCCAAGCCTGTGAATGTGAGGCCGTATAGATATGCACATCATCAAAAAAAAGAGATAGAGAAGCAGGTTTCAGATTTATTGGCCACAGGTTTTATCAAGGAGAGCAGGAGGCCATTTTCTTCACCAGTCTTGCTTGTAAAAAACAAGATAATTCTTAGCGGATGTGTATTGACTACCGAGCTTTGAATAGCATCACCATCCGAGACTATTTCCCAATTCCCACAATAGATGAGCTTCTTGATGAACTCAAGGGAGCTAAGGTTTTTTCCAAATTAGATTTGATAAGTGGTTACCATCAAATCCTTTTGGTGCCCGAGGATACCTCCAAAACTGCATTTAGGACTCATGAGGGGCATTATGAGTTTTTGGTAATGCCATTTGGCTTAACCAATGCTCCCTCAACCTTTCAAGCAGCCATGAATCACATGTTTCGGCCTTACCTTCCAAGATTCATTATAGTTTTTTTTTTGATGATATCATAATCTACAGTGGATCCATCAAAGAACACTATAAGCACCTCATGGTTACTTTGGGCTGTTTACAAAAAAATTAGTTATGGTTAAGATCAGTAAATGCAGATTTGCATTGGCAGAAATTGATTATTTGGGTCATTTGGTTTCAGGAGATAGAGTCAAGGCTGACCCTAAGAAGATTATGGCAATGGTGCAGTGGCCACAACCCAAAAATGTGAAGCAATTGAGGGGTTTTATTGGTCTCACTGGATACTATAGACGATTTATTAGAAATTATGCTGCAATTGCATCACCTTTAACTGATTTGCTGAAATCTGAGTCTTTCCAATGGAGTGCAGCAGCTGAGAAATCATTTGGGGAGCTTAAGGAAGTGATGTCCAGGACACCAGTGTTAATCTTACCTGATTTCACCAAGCCTTTTGTGGTGGAAACAGATGCCTCATCCTTAGGCATAGGAGCAGTCCTCCAACAACACAATCATCCCATTGCTTTCTTTAGCAAGAAATTGGGCCTAAGAATGCGAGTAGCTTCTACTTATGTTAGAGAACTATATGCAGTGACTGAAGCGGTAAAGAAATGGCGTCACTATTTGTTGGGGGCTAAATTTGTAATACGCACGGATCATAGGAGCTTGAAAGAACTCCTCACTCAAACGGTTCAAACGTTGGAGCAACAAGAGTATGCTTGTAAATTGATGGGATTTGATTTTACCATCGAATACAAACCTGGTGTGTCGAACATAGTGGCTGATTCTCTGTCAAGGTGTATGGAGGATGAGTTGGATGGAATGTCCTTATCTTTGGTTTCTGAAGTAACCTTCCAATTAGTTGAACAGATTCGAGCAGAGAACAATTCTGACCCAGAGCTGATCAGTATACGGTCAAGAATACAACAGCAGGTGCTGGGAAATACAGATATGACCGAAAGGGATGGAATCTTTTATCATAAGGATCGTTTCTTGTTGGGCTCCAACTCTGACTTACGGGAAGTTGTAATTAAAGAAGCACATTCAACACCTATGGGAGGACATGCAGGTATCATCCGTACTCTTCTTAGGCTGACATCTTCTTTTCATTGGGATGGAATGAGAAAAGATGTTACAGACTTTGTCAAGAGGTGCTCAACTTGCCAACTTATTAAAACAGCTACTTCACCACCAATGGGTTTATTGCAACCCTTACCAATTCCAGAAGGAGTCTTTGAAGATTTAAGTATGGACTTTATAACTGGACTGCCCAATTCTAAGGGATTCAATGTCATCCTAGTAGTGGTTGATCGTTTGACGAAGTATGCACATTTTGGTGCTCTAGCTCACCCATATACAGTTGCGAAGGTGGCTTCTTTATTCTGTGAAATGGTGGTGAAATTACATGGTTTTCCTAAGACAATTGTGTCCGACCATGATGCAGTCTTTGTGAGCAAATTCTGGTCACAGATCTTCAAATACAGTGGCACTACATTAGGGACAAGCACAGCATATCACCCTCAATCGGATGGGCAAACGGAGGTCACCAACCGATATTTGGAGCAATATATTCGAGCATTCTGTCATGATGAGAATCACAAGTGGGCTGAAGTTTTAAAATGGGCTGAATACCATTATAACACTGCAACTCATTCATCTATTGGTATGACACCATTTCAAGCACTTTATGGCAAGGTACCTACTCTAGTTCCTACATATACTAGAGGCTCAGTTCGTGTTGAAGCTGTGGAAACTACTCTGATCCACCGTGATGAATTGTTGAGGCGTTTAAAATCACATTTGCGAAAGGTGCACAGAATAGAATGAAAATACAAGCTGATAAGCATAGGAGAGATGTTTCTTTTAATGTTGGTGATTTGGTTCTAGTTAAGCTACAACCATTTAGACAGATCACATTAGCAAATCGCAGGAATCAGAAGTTGGCCAAGAGGTATTTTGGTCCATTTCCAGTGGTGAGGGTGTTGAGTCCTGTAGCTTATCAGATTGGGTTGCCCGAAGGTTGTAGGATCCATTCTTCTTTTCATATTTTCGTGCTTAAACCATACAGAGGAGATGGTTCTGTTGTGGCTTTACCTTTACCAGCTAGCTGTGCTGAAAATTGTCCACTTCAAAGACCTTTAACTGCTTTAATGAGTAGAGATCTGCAAGATGTTCAGGGAAAACGCAAGCAATGGTTGATCCAGTGGACTAATTCACTTCCAGAGGATGCAACTTGGGAGAACGAGGAAGACCTTGCTGTGCATTATCCAGAATTTCCATTGCCTCAGTCAAACCTTGAGGACAAGGTTTCTTTTGTAGCAAGGGCGAATGTTAGGAATGCCAATACTGATAGCAGGCTTGTTAATACTGTTAGCAGGCCCAGAGTTGAAAGGATGAGTGGGGCCCCTGCGTGGGCCAAGGATTACATCAGTAGGGTTTAGTAAGCCCAACTTAATTGTCCAGGTGTTAGTCGGTTAGCATATACACTTAGTATATGTGTGTCGGTTAGAGTGCCGATACTGTTTTGTAAATAAAAGGACCCATTGGACATTCGGTTGATTCATTGAAGAATATACACTTGTTTCTCATCTTGTTCTGTTTTCTCTGTTCTTTTCTTCCCTATTTTGCTCAGTGATTTGCCATAAGGGTTCGCATCCCTCAAGAGATAGAGTTCAATTCCCAATTTCCATAATCGAACAACCAAACCTATTAGTTGTTGTTGTTTTTTTTTATCAAATATATAAATATTCTAAATATAAACAATATATTAATTGTAAAGAGAGAGTTATATTTATAAATTTTTTATTTTCAAATTCTTATCCTACGAATTGAATTATTGTAATGTCAAATCGTCCGATGCATGAATAGCCGACAGTTTCAAACTATGCAAAACTCTAATTAACCACCGACAGTTTCAAACTATGCAAAACTCTAATTAACCACCGGACAAGTTGCCAACTTGGCTTCAGTTTTTTCAGTTTTTCTAGAATACTATTATATCTAGATTCAATGCATTTTGTTAATAAGAGTATTATATATTAGAGGGGAGAGAAAAATTTTGGCAAAAAATAAAATAAAAATATTGACTGACACGTAATATTTTCATGGGTGGAATTCACTGAATCTTTAGTGTAATAATAGTACCAAAGTTTTATTCAATATCCTGATACGAGTGTAGCTTAAATGCAAGAGGTTTATAAAAAGAAATAAAAAAAAAATATTATCTATTAATGATTATCAATTTACATCGGTATAAATTTAATAAACTAAGCATACCAAAAAAATAAAATAATAAATTATACTTTAATTATTAGTTATCGTTGTCATGCGTAACGAATCACATGTTTATTAAATGACAAAATTAATTCTCTTGCTACAGCAATTATTAATCTCCTGTCACTTTCAATTCGTAAAATTTGCCTAACTTTCCTTTTTTCTTTTTTCAAAAAAAAAAAACTAATGGGACCAGGTTACTTTTATGTGCAGGAAAATTGCTGATTTCTGGCAAAAGAAGAAATACAAAGCCCTTAAATCAAACCGTTGAATACAATCCATAATAATAATACAAGACTTACCCTGTTATAAGTTGATATTTGCCTACCGATATAGAAGGCTTTAAATAGAAAAAAAATTAAAATGTAAAGATCTTTTTCTAAAATATAATTTTTTAGAATGAGGTAGGTTATACTTACGATTTTTTTTTTACAACCTGTTACAACCATATCTTAATCCCGTTGATTTCTGTCATTCAAAGGTTATCATTTATTATGAATTAATAATTAATTAATGAATTTAATTTGTGAAAATCATAACCGTTGATTGACGAAAATCAACGGTATTAAGATATGGTTATAAGAGGTTGTAAAGAAAAAAAAAATTGTAACTATAACCCACCTCTTTTAGAATTTATTTTATAATCTAAAATTGAACATGACTCCTTCATCAAAAAGCTTGATTTCGAAATAGTGTGAAGAATTCTTGTTAGTTGTTACAGTGTTGATTTTGATTTGTTATTTCCAAAATTTTCTCCAATCTGGTAAAGTGTCAGTTATTCTTTCCAAAAGAATAAAAAAGACAAAAAAGTACCGGGAACGACGTTAAATATTGGAAAAATATTTATCCTTCTTTTAAACAACACAATTTATATCATTTCAGTGGTTTCACAAAGAGGTGGATCCACACCTTTAATTTTTTTTATCAACTCTCTCCTCTTTTATCTATCTCTTTCTCTCTCGTAATATGACACAACTTTAGATCCTTTAAAATTTTCTCCTTAGATATTATCATGACTTGTATAAAAGCTTGATTTGGGTTTTTGTACTAGCATAACAAAATCCACCTATAAGCCAGCAAAACTTTCCCAATATACTATGAGTTTTCATTTCCTCCTTTAACATAATATAACAAACTTTCCTACACACATAACATTTTGTGGGGCCCACATATTTTAAAACAAAAAAAAAGAGAAAAAAATATGGCACGCAAAACAAATCTCTATAACATTACACAATCACTTTTCCTACAACATAATAAACATAAAACCCATTAATTAAACAAAAAATATTTCTGTAGTTACTACAGATAAGTTATCTGCATTTACTCCAAAAATGACGTCGTTTTGGGATTGAAAAAATAAAAAATTATAATTGTAAAGACAAGATTAACCCTGAAATAAATTAAAATTATAAAAATACCATGATTTTCGCCATAAAACGATGTCGTGTTGAGCTCACTGCAGATAAATTATCAACAGTAACTACAGAAAAAGCGAACCCTTAATTAAATAGTAATTTTCCTTCATTTTCTTTTTTTGATTGTGATTGGTACATTAATTCTGACCGGGCAACGAGATTGTGCCATGTAGCACATGAAGTTCGCTACACCTGGTAGCGAACTTCATTCAGTCAATTTTTTCTGTGAAAATGTGCTACGTGTCACGAAATTATTGGCTACCAGTCGTAGCCAACTTGAACTTGTGACAGTCAGCTTTTCCTGCGAAAGTGCGCCACATGCCAAAAACTATTGGCTACCAAGTTTGCTATCAGTGGTAGCGAACTTCAACATGTGGCAGTCTGGCTGTTCGCATGATATTTGGGTAAAAGGAGTGAGTGAACAGTGGCAATTGTTCCATAGTTTCTTCTTTCTTCTATTTCCACTTCTTTTACTTTCCAACAAGAACCTCTCAGCTTTGCATCCCATTATTATTATTGCACCATTGTCAACTGCAACTACAAGCCATCTAACTTGAGTCCCTTGTTTCTCTCCTTTTGGACCACCGTAACCGCATGAACAACAATAATGATTCCCAGATGAATTTCTCGGCACATAATCAATTTCCACAGCTTTATGCTTCTTTTTTTCAACCTTTCTTTCATTCATAAACCCAAGAATGGTTCTACGATTGATAATGTTTTTCCAGCTCAATATAATGATTTGAGGTATTTGATTTCATTGGACATTTGAGTTGATATAAGAAAGATCATATGGAAGCTCGAAACTTGATTCTTGGTGGCCTTTGTTGTGTTTTGTAAAATCTCCCCATAAACCATAAGCATCGTAACTGATAGAATGCGAAATTATGATTGAAATTATAACGGTTAGATTGCAAAATTAATTAAGAAAGTAAATATTAATAATTATATTAATTGTTATACATGTGTACGTACGTATTTCATCATAGTTTTAATAATTTTTTTTAAAGAAATAAATTCAAAGTTGGTAAGAGTTGAAACTGCTTTAATTTTTAGCAGTTTTTAGTTGATTCAAGTGCTGTTAAATAAATTACGGAAAGTATAGAATTATAAAAAATAAAATGATCAAGTTTAATTTATTTATTTTTAGGGAAAAGTGTGTGTTATTCTAAAGGATATGTAAATTTATATAATTTAAGTAAGAGAAAGATATAAATAATGAAAAAAAGAGTGGATAAAAAAAATATATATAAATATTATCTCTTTTAAAAATAAAATAATATAAATTATATCATTTAAAAGCATCAATAATTTTTATTATTTTAATAACTTTTTCCTTACATATATTATAGGATTTATCATCTATCATTTAACGTGATTACATAAAAATTTTCTACACAAACAACATTTTGTGGGGCCCGCAACAAAAAATTTAAAAAATTCTGACGCAAAACGAATCTCTATAACATAACACAATCATTTTTTTCATACGACATCACTCTTATAACACCCTATATTATATTGTATATTTTATAGCTTGTTAAATCCAAATCCACGGAGTGTCTAAAAGCGATATTTGAGGACCGGAGGAGCCCAGGGGCTTTGGGTAGAGCAGATATTTTTTTTACCAAAAAAAAAATTTTATGAGATTATAGTAGGAAAAAAATTTTCCCAGTAAGTTACGATGAAGTATTTGATAAGTCCAAATTTCTTTTTGAGAAATGTTGGGTAATTATACTAATACTATAAAAAAAAAAAAAATTGCCCCACTCCAATTTAGGACGATTTCTAAAACAAAACAACGCTCGGTAGTGTTTGGTCGGAGGATTTTTGTAGGATACATGGGGAAGTGAGGGTGGACATTCAATAATACCATATTTGATAGCACTTAAAAAAAATTGTTGGGGAAATTTTTTGTGTGTAAACTTAAACCAAATTCTCAAAGAAAAATCCCACCCAGCGGGTGGTATTGTGAATTTGCAAGGTAAATGAAAAAGTTGATGCTAAAATTGTGTCAATATTTTTGATAAAATTTTACTCAATTAAACAATTTTTTTTTATATTTTCCTATCAAACTTATTTTCTAACCAATTTTTTATAAATTACATTTTTCTAATATTCAAAAAATTTCACGTCAAATAAATGCGACCGTAGTAACTTGCGGAAAATCAGGCTTCCGGTAGCTTACGCAGTATAATTAGTGAATGGTCCAAATTTTGTAGGCACTGTCATTTCAAAAAGTAAAAGAAATAAGAAAGGTAAAGAATAACTGCACTAGTAAATACCGTCATGTTCGGTGACAGGCTGACTGGTACTTTTTCTCAATGTTTATCGGAAAAAAGTGCAGGTCTGCATGATACATCGACTGCTGAGCCACGTGATAGATTAAGATTTGTAACAGTGACAATTTTATCACTCTTCATCAAAATACTTATCAGAATATCATGCGCACGGTAAAATTTCTCAAATTACCTCGCGGATAATTCGCTACATAATATAGCGAATTAAATTTACTTATATGGCACGTCACAATTGGCTAATTCACTATACAATGTAACAAATTAGGTGTACTAGAAATCAAACTGCACAGTCAGCATCAGGACACATGTCAACCACATAGTAATTCGTTACTCCGTGTAGTGAATTATGTGCCAACAGTAACCTACTCCACTGCGTATGTCAGCCACGTGTCAGACATGCACAAATTTGCTACACAGGGTCAACCACACAGTAATTCGCTACCCTATGTAACGAATTATGTGCCAACGGTAACCTGCTCCACTACGCATGTCAACCACGTATCAGACATGCACAAATTTGCTACACAAGATCAGCCATAAAATAATTCACTACCCTGTGTGATGAATTATGTGCCTACGGTGACATGCTCCAATGTACTCTCTTAAAAAAAAAAAAAAAAGTGATTTGAGTGCCTCAAAGAAGATCACAGCATTCAATATGGCTAGTGCTCCCACGACAGTAAACAATCCTATTAATAAATATCAAATATCAAATATCAAATCGGAAAATTAAAAGACTAAATACCCTACTTTGATCAAAAGAGTCTTCATATTTGCCTACCGATATAGAAGGCTTGAAATAGAAAAATTCTTGTTACAGGGTTGATTTTGATGCTTTATATCCAAAATTTTCCTCCAATATATGATTACGTGTCAATAATTCTTTCCAAGAGAATAAAAAAGAAAACAAAATACCAGGAACAACGTTAAATATTAAATGTTCCCAAAAGCTGAAAGAACATGGCCTTGCCTTGGCAAGTGCTTGGTTTTAAAAAGAAATTATTTATTATATGTAAATATATAATTAATTATAATTAACAAAGATTAAATTTATAATTTGGCACCACCTAAATAAATATAATTATATTTATGTTTTTCAATTAGAAAAATAAAATCCAATAGCCAAATCTTTTTACTTGATCCATAAATTAAAATCACTTTCAAAGCCCTATAATTGCAATCAGATTTCTCTCAACCTTATGCCTTGCTCCTTTTTTCATTTGACTTGTTGCACAACTTGCTAGCTCTGTGAGATTTCGATTGAAATAGCAATGGATTACGAAATGAAAAGATGGAAGAATCAACCAAAAATATATTTTGTAAATAGAAAAGTATAATGAAGGAAAATCCCTTTCACTCTAAATGTTGTTTGTATGCTCTAATTTATAGTTAATATCTCAATTATAAAGTGAAATTTATAAAAAGTATTATATTTTTGTGTTTTCATATCCTTATGACAATGCTTGGTTCATTACTTATCATGCTAAGGGTTGAAATTGAAATTCTTATGTTTGACATGCTTACCCAAAAGGTTAGTGCCTTTTTATATGTTTGCTTTGATATATAATCATTTAGAAAAATATTTCTGCATTTAATGCATGTAAGTTATCTGCATTTACTCTTAAAATGACGCCGTTTTAGGATTGAAAAATTAAAAAAATTATAATTATAAAGATTATAATAACCTAGAATAAATTAAAATTACAAAAACACCATGATTTCCATCCCAAAACGACGTCGTATTGGGCTTACTGCAGATAACTTATCTATAATGACTGCAGAAAAAAGAGAACCCATAATCATTAACGATTGTTCATTTGAATTTTCAATGTTATGTGATATTATTTAATATATAATTTAAGGGTTTTATAAGAGTTATGTTCTAGGAAAAGTGATTATGTAATGTTATAGAGATTCGTTTTGCGTGCCATAGTTTTTTTTGTTTCAAAAAGTGTGGGTCCCACAAAATATGTGTGTGTAGGAAACTTTATTGTGTTATGTGAAATGATAGATGCAAACTCCATAATTTAAATAACTATGCTAGAATTTATAATATTTTTTTATGATTAATTGGTACAATTACGATAAATATATTGATAATTTGATATCTTAACAAAATGTTTGACACCACTTAAAATTTGGTTCAGGCTCCGCCACTGCTTGCTCTTATCATGACCTATATAAAAGCTTGATTTGGGTTTCGTATTAGCATAACAAAATCCACCGGGAGCCAGCAAAACTTACCCAATATACTATTCACCTTCTACTTTAATGGCTCTTCTCCAACTTTCATCATTCTCATTTGGCTTCACTAAAATGCTTCTTCCTCGGCAAAGAAAGTCTTCATCTCTAACAAGAAGGAAATCCAATGTCCCTTGTCCAACTCAATGCATGGCATCAAACAAAGTCTCTAATAATAGTGAAATAGTACGTCGTCGATCTGCAAATTTCAAACCTTCAATTTGGACTTATGATTATATCCAATCATTGAGCAGTGAATATAAGGTGTGGTTTTGTCTTAAACCTCTTGTTTCATATTTGTCAATTTCTCAAACATATATGCAATTACAAGTCCTTATTGTTAAATTAATGCAGGAAGAAATGCACGCAGACCAAAGGAGGGTGCTAAGGGAAGAAGTAAGGATAATGCTTTGCGAAGTGGAAAATGAGCTTGATCAACTTGAGCTTATTGATGTATTGCAAAGGCTTGGAGTGGATTATCATTTTGACAATGAGATAAGGAACATATTGGACAATATTTACAATATGGATGCATCCAAGAGGAAGAAGAATTTACATGCCACAGCACTCGAGTTCAGACTCTTAAGACAACACGCTTATGATATATCTACAGGTTTCCATGATTTTACGTTAGAAATATTAATATTGGTTAATTGAGATAGTCATAACACGTTCTAATGTGCATGTGTCTGTTTGTCATATATATGTAATCTTAATTATTGTTGTTGCAGATGTTTTTGATTGCTTTCATGATGAAACGGGTAATTTCAAGAAATGCAAGTATGATGATATTGAGGGAATGTTATCACTTTATGAAGCCTCATTTCATTCATTCGAAGATGAAACTGTGTTGGATGAGGCACGAGATTTCACCTCTGAAATTCTCAAAGAATATTTGAACCAAAACAGAGGTGACCACTTATCACTTCTAATCGGTCATGCTTTAGAGCTTCCAATACATTGGAGAATTCCAAGATGGGAGGCTCAATTGTTCATCAATGCATTTGAAAGAAAGCCAAACACGAGTCCTGTTTTACTTCAGTTAGCTAAATTGGATTTCAACATTCTTCAAGCCATCTACCAAGAAGAACTTAAGTATACATCAAGGTGATGGTAGTCACTCTATATTTTGAGCGATGTCAATTATACATCTTATGAGTTTGGGAATATAATAATTTGTACTAACCATTAATGTAGCTTTACCAAATAGTTTAAGCTTTTGTTTGAATTGGTTATTCACATGGTATTAGAGTTCATTGTACCTGGTTCGATCCTCACCACCCCCACTTTTTTTCAAGTGGAATTTCTTTCTTCGCACATGTTGATGGGCCTGTGCATTGTCTATCCTTTAAGCCTAGTGGGCTCTCGTTTGAGGGAGCGTGTTGAGATATATAAAATCATTAATGTAATCTCACTCAATAACTTAAGTTTTTGGGTTAAATTGATTTTTTACGATACTAATTAATTCTAGATCAAAATGTTTGTTCTTCTTTAAGGTGGTGGAAAAGAACTAGCCTAGCAGAAAAGTTGACTTTTGCTCGGGATAGGGTGGTAGAGAATTTCATTTGGACCGTGGGATCAAATTCTAAGCCAGATTTTGGATATTCTAGAAAAGTCATAGCAAAGGGCAATTCTCTAGTAACCACAATAGATGATGTCTATGATGTGTATGGTACCTTGGAAGAATTAGAGCTCTTCACCGAAGCCATTGACAGGTTAGCATTATCCTTGGTCCATAATGATTTTCTTCCCGCATTTTATATCGAATAATTATTAATATATTTTTTGTGATTCTAGATGGGATCTAAATGCCATAGATAATCTCCCAGACTACATGAAAATATGCTTCCATACACTCTACAACTTTGTCCATGAAATGGCTTTAGAAGTCCAAGAAAAGAATGGGTACCATATAACTCCATACCTAAAGAAAGCCGTAAGCCTTTTACCAATAAAAGAAAAAGAAAAAGAAAGCCGTAAGCAGTTATTTGTTTTATTAAACTTGGATGCTTACAATATCGTATTGTACTTACTACTTAATTAATAAAGAGTATTAATTGTCAACTCACTTTACTTATAAAATTTTCAGTGGGGAGATATATGTAAATCATATTTGATAGAGGCAAAGTGGTATCACAGTGGATATAAGCCAAGCTTTGGAGAATATATGGAGAATGGGTGGATTTCCATAAGTGCCCCTGTTATACTTGTTCATGCTTACTTTGCAATTCCACATTCATTCAGAAAGGATGACTTAGTTTCTTTAGAAGAATATTCCGACATAATTCGCTCCTCGGGAATTATCATACGCCTTGCTAATGATCTCGGAACATATAAAGTACCCTTTCAATTTTGTTTTTTTCTAAGCTTTTATTTTCATTTTTTTTTTTTAACTTTTTCACTAATTTTTTTCCTTCATTCATTTTCAGCGTGAAATTGAGACCGGCGATATTCCTAAGTCAATTCAATGCTACATGAATGAAAGTGGAGCTTCTGAAGGAGATGCACGTGAGTATGTAAAATCCATAATGTGTAAAACGTGGAAGAAGATGAATGAAGAGGCTCGGAGTTCTTCTTTCTCTAGAAGTTTCATAGAGACAGCTATAAACCTTACAAGAATGGCATTGTGGATGTACCAGCATGGAGATGGCGTCTCTATTCAAGATTCTGAAATCAAGGGTCGCATATTATCATTACTAATCCAACCCATTAATCTTGTTGCATATACAAAGAAATAGTTCAATCACCTGGTATTTTACGGGTTGTTTTAATATGATTTGTAATATTTGCTTTTGTTTAAATGAAGAAATATTTCTTTTATGTTTGATTTCTTTACTTAAAATAATTAAAATCAAACATGATAAGATAAAATAAAAAGGTTTAAACGAATTTCCTATGTCAAAATCAATTAATTTAAACATGTTTACAATGATAAATTAAAGTTTAAAAGAAAAATACACTGAACATAGAACGAGTACGTGGCGTAATTTTTATTTTTCTTCTTTATCGCAACTATGGAGTAAAGTATTATTCGGTGGAAATGATAGAAGGCGGGTACGATAGAATATGCTATCATATCATGGAGAAGTTTTTGTTTTTGTTTTAATCAAAAGGCCTAAGCCCAACAAAATAAAGAGACAAAACAAACTAAATCCTACACACCACTGTCAAAAACTTGCCTACAGCAGTTAAATCACCGAAAGAGCAATGCTGAATACCAGGAGGAGGATCACGCCAGATTTTAAATGGGATGTGATCTTCCATATCCAGAATAGAATCTGCTGTCCAATCTGCACAAACATTTCCTTCTCTATACGTATGCATGAGGTTAACTGACCAGCTTCTATTTATCCATGTCCCTATGCGAGCTATAAATGACACTCATAGACTGTTTCACCATATTCTTGGTATGCACATTGATCATACTAGATAAGTCACTTTCAATAATTATGTTGTGATATTCCTCTCTCCAAGCCAACTCCAATCCCCAAAAAACATCCCAAAGCTCTGCCTTGAAAGGAGAACAAGAGCCCAATCTATATGAAAAGCCCATCATGGAGAAGTTTTTTGGTGGGCTTGAACCATGGTAGTCTCTCCTAAAATAAAAAAGAGGAATTGAAGAGGAATAATTAAAAAAAAAAAGAAGTATAGAAATAAAACGAAAACATTATTTAGGAGGAAATGAATCACTGAATAAATGGAATGTATGAAACATATTAAATTTTTCCCATATTATGCTTTATCTAGACGGAGCTTTGTTTTAGTGGGCCAACCATACAAGGTCCCTTTCCAAAAGTAAAAATGAAAAGGGAGTGGGAAGCTATGATGCACGGACACGGACATGGGACACGGGACACGACACGACACGACACGCCGACACGTTAATTTTAAAAAATGTCATATTTCGACACGTTGGGACACGTTTTGATATTAAATAAATTTTTTAATATATATAATATAATTTTTATTTAATATATATAAGAGTCCATAATAAGTCATATAACCAATCAAATATTTAATTTCATAACATAAATATAAGTATAAGTAATTTTTCGTACTTTGTTAATTTTTAATGTCAAATTTCATAACAAAAAAAAATTAATTTATAAATTATTTCTTTTATATTTAGTTAAAAAAATAAAATTAAGATTAAAAAAATAAAAAAAAGTGTCCGAACGTGTCCGAGCGTGTCCCCAAATATTGACCGCGTGTCGGAACGTGTCAAAGAGTTGACCGCATGTCCCCAAATGTTGACTGCGTGTTGGACGCGTGTCCGAGCGTGTCGGAGCGTGTCCGTGTCGGACACGTGTCCGACACGCAATTTTTTTTAAAAAAAGCCTGTCGGCAATCTGAGGTGGGAAGGAACTTTTAAAGAAGTGAGAGATGAAAAGGAAACAAATTTTTCTAAAAATAGAAAAAGGACCACCATAAAAACGTGGGCCTGAATCATTTTCAAAAATCCCATCTAGCTGGTCATTGATTGGTGAGCCAACATGATGTAATAAGCTTTTCCCCACAAGACCACACAACCACATAATTTTCAATATCTGACAATTGATTCCAAACAAATAATTTCATTTGCCCTCAAATATCCCAAGAAAGAAGCACCACTCACCGAAATTTCTCCTAAAGCTTCTGTAGCTACTTTATATGTTGTCCCGTCTCTGTCTTCTTGGGCGAAATTTCTATTGTGCTACTTTCGCACCATTCCTTAAATGTGACCCATCAATCAAAATTAAAGTGAAAAGATGTAAAATTAAAAAAAAGGTGAATGAAAAATGCACGCGGGTCTGTAGCATTGAAAAAGCACTCCTTGTTGGGCCTCTCCAATGCTAGCGATGGTAGTTGATAGAATAATTTTTCTTGTAGCGTGCCCCATCTTAGTTACTGCTCCTGTTCAACTCAACAAGAGCTGGTTTTGTCCGCACATTTACAAAAATAGTACAATTTTTCTAAAAAAAAGAAAATTGTCAATATGATATAGTTTGAAGAAGGAGAAATACAGAATAAGGATTGAAAGAAAGGGAAAAAAGATAGAGAGATTTCGGACAATTTTCTTCATATTCTCTTTCATTACTACCACAATATATATATATATATATATATATATATATATATATATATATATGCAACTCCTTTGACACCACATCTGATAGTCATTAGATCAAAAAAGATCAACGACTCTGATTTGTAAGCATCTAACACCATTTTTTTGATCTGACGGCTATTAGATGAGGCGTCAAATTTAAAATTTGACACCGGTGTCAAAGGATCTTACTTCATATATATATATATATATATATATATATATATATATATATATATATATATATATGAGGTAGGAGGATCCTTTGACAGAGATGTCAAATTTGATCTGAGAGTCGTTAGATCAAAAAAGATTGACGAATAAGGTGTCAAATTTCAAATTCGACGCCGGTGTCAAAAAATACTAGTACATATATGTGAAAGACACCACTAGTGGTTACAACTAAATGCTAAAACAACATGCAATTCAAAAATTAAAGGAAATAAAATTTAGTAACATTATACCAAAAAAAATAAAAATAAAAATTATAAGTAACATACGATGATGGTGTGGATGCATTTGAGTTTTCCCACTGGCATGAGATCTACCAATGCTGCTTATTATTTATTTCTGTTATACAATTTTCTTTTTAGATAATTTTATTATATATTCGTATTATCATCCGTTCATCGATTTTATTATATATATAATTTCAATATTAATCAATGACGATAAAAACTAGACTGCCATAACTTTCAAATGAAAGGAAAATTGTATTTTAATTAAGGGTTATATTTATCTCATTTTATATAAAAGAAACAATTTTTCTACACATACAAAGATGGTGGGTCTCACCACTCTTTTTTCTCTTCTCTCTTACCTGTGTGTCTCACTTGTAATTTTATTTGTACAACACGAGATAACTATTTTCCTATAACATAAGAAAAATATTTTCCTTTAATCATTCCGAAATCTTTAACAATTATATCTTTTTTAACGAAGTATTGTGTCGTGATACATTTAACATTTAAGGAAAAGGGTGTATAATTGTAGGGTTTGTATTTTCTGATGTTACTTTAGATAACTTTATCTAATGTTCATCAAAACGACGTCGTTTTGGGACGGAAATCATGGTATTTTTGTAATTTTAATTTATTTCAGGGTTATAATAGTCTTTATCACTTTAATTTTTTAATTTTTCAACTCTAAAACGACGTCGTTTCGATGAACATTAGTTAAAGTTATCTAAAGTAACATCGGAAACTTTTTTTTCCATAATTGTAAGGTCTTGGATCCGAAATCATGTAAAAATAGATTCTTGATTCTAATAGCCCATAGCACTTATCATATGTTTTCTGCTACAATGAATTACGTACGGTCCAATTTTGTTACATTGTGTAACTGTAAGTTGACTCCATGTGTAACCACATTAATTATTCGGCATATGAAAAGTATAACTGAAATACATATTTATGAACTAATTATCTTTCATTAATTCTGATAGGATATTGTGATACCCAAATTATGTTACACCCATGTGACACCCAGTCAATCTCACCGTTAGATCGCTTATGTTGATTAAACGGTTATATTTATTTTCATCTTTGTATGGTCATGATTTCCCAAATTTAATATTTTATATTTATTTCTACCTTTGTATGATTATGATTTCTCATATTTAATGCTTTCACTTTAAATTTGGGAAATCATGATCATATAAAGGTAGAAATAAATATAACCGTTAGATCAACATAAGCGATTTAACGGTGAGATTGACTAGGTGTCATATGAGTGTAACATAACTTGGGTGTCACAATATCCTATCCCTAATTCTATAGTAACCATCAAATTAGAATTTTAACAACCTTTATCATTTTTCTCTCCTGTTAAGATTCAAATCTAATGGTGTTGGAGAGTAATAGATTGAGATAAGTGTTAGCTTTGGATTATATATATTTTAATGATTTGGTTTCTGATTTAGTTGGGCCGAGTGAAGTGTGATTTGCAAGTAATAGGCCCCATAAGAAAAATAACATGGCCGATTTGAGAAAAAGGCAAAAAGAGGAAAGTAACATGATTTTTACTCACAAATTTCACTGCTTATTGCCTTCATAAATTAGAAGGAGAACATGGGTAGAATCTAGAAGCTGAGGAACAATTCTAAACCCTTGGATGTACACAAAGATGGACGGCTAGTAGCTTTTTGGATACTTTTTAGTTATTAGTTGTTTTGTGGTTTATAAAAAAGGGAGAAGTTTGTATCATTTTAAAGGATGTAAAGTCGAGTTATTTTAAGTGAGAGAAAGAGATAGATTAAGGAGGAGAGAGGGTGAACAAAAAAATATAAAAGTGTGGGTCCCACCTCTTTGTGAGAGTGAAATGACATAAGTTGTGTCATTTAAAAGGACATGAGTTGTGTCATTTAAAAGGACAAACACTTTACCCTATAAAAAAAGAGATTGAACTTGTTAGTTTTTCATTATGCTACCTATGATGATTTTTCTTTGAGAGTCTTCTTGAACATTTTGTAAACTTGTGTGATTTTTCTCCAAGATCTTGACATTGAAGAGCATTGACAACACATCTTCATGGAAGAGAACAAGGATTTCCATGCAAGCTGATTTCTCTACTTCTTCCTACCTCTCACTTATGAATTTCATTTTGTTGAAATACTGGTATGTAACTCTCACTCTAAGAGCTCTTTTCATTGAATGTAGAAATGCAAGGTTTTTGGAATACACATGATTCACGAATCCCAGATATTCTTAACTATGATTAATCCTTTTAAATTTTTGAATACGGAACCAAGTTTATAAATTTCTTAATTTAAAGGTTTAGTGATGTACAACTTAAAGAAATAAGAATAGAAAATAAAAAGAGACGAAATCAACCTTTCCTAGAGAATGATTGTTGCGAACTCGGCAAGTATACCGATCGTTCCAAGTAATAAAAGTGATAAGTAAGTATCGTCTCCACAGGGATTGTAGACCAAGTACTATAATAACCAGTCCCCTTAAGTTGAATGGATCAAAAGAGGGTAGCAATAGTTGTTGGTTTAAAAACAAAAAGTAAATTAAAAAGTAAATTGCGTATTTTAGGGTTTTCTTAAGAAAGAGATGAAGAGAGATTGAATTATAAGAATTGTGAAAAACAATTGTGAAAAGATTGCAGTAAGAGTACGAACACCTGTCTGATCCCCACCTTGTAATCTGAATGTAAATTTACATATGAATTACCCTTTGATCAAACGATTCACCATCTTTTATTTAATCGGTTAAACCCTAATTCCTTAGAGATCTTAACCTTATTAACCTTATTAGAACCCTAATTCCTTAGAGATTCCTTTTCAGGTTAATCATGCAATTCGGTGAGTCTTTCACGTTTGCAATTCATGTAGCCTATCCCTAGTGCTTACATGAACAGCTATTTTCCTCCTGTTCGGGAATTAGGATCCCAATATTCCTATTGTGAATCCTAACCCTAGTGATCTATTAGAATGATCAGATCTAAAAGAACAATGAGATGAAGAACGAAGGAAAATAGATGCAGAAAGATAAACATATATAAATCAGATCCAAACTACAAGGGGTTCACATTCAGGGTTGTGACCCTTACCACAATACTAAGATCTAGCCAACCATATTCATGGCTGATCTCAAATAAAATCCAACAAGAAAGTAAATTACAAGAATGATCGAAGAAAGAACGAAGAACAGCCTCTTCTCTTTACAATGACGGTTTCCTCTAGGTTAAGAACCAGTGTATCTCATTCAGAATTGCACTTCCCTATTTATAAAACCAATTTTTCCTATTATTCCAATTTTGCCCTTTGACAGCACAGCTGTAGCTTTCATAACTGACGCTATGAGCGTCAAATCCACGCTGTGAGCGTGGATGCCTCTGTCTTCCCACGCTTGCAGCGTCAATCTCACGCTGTGAGCGTGGATGCCTCTGTCTTCCCACGCTTTCAGCGTCAATCTCACGCTGTGAGCGTGGATGCCTCTGTCTTCTCACGCTGTGAGCGTGGAGCTTACCTTTGGCCAATCCTTATTTTCCTTCTAGATTTGTTTATTTTTTCCTGAAAATGAGCATAAAATCAGTTAAACACTCTTGAATGTGGAATTTAAGGATTACAATAAGAACTATTGCATTTTAGATGAGGAATAGTTCATAATTCTTCTCTTTTTGGCTTGAATTTACTTATGTGCTGGCGGCACATCAATGATTATGATCTTTAGATTTTACTACCTAACAAAATGGTCCTCTCAGTCTGATCATGAGTTTGCGGGTGATACGTAGTGCTCAGCCTGAGCTGAGTGCCAAAAGCCTGCTGCGAAGCTCCCTAAAAGCGTGAAGTAAACTTCGGATCCCGATCACTTACAATACTAACCAGAATCCCGTGGAGCCTTAAAATCTCATTCACATATAGTTTTGCTAATCTCTCCGTAGAGAAATCTAGTTGCACTGGAAGAAAATGTGCAAACTTCGTAAGTTTGTCCACTATAACCCAAATTGAATTGTAACTAGCCTGAGTCCGAGGCAAACCAACAACAAAATCCATAGAGATGTTATCCCATTTCCACTCTGATATATCTAGTGGCTGAAGTAAACCAACAGGTTTCTGATGTTCAATTTTCACTTTCTGACAAACTAAGCACTTTGATACATAATCTGCCACATCATTTTCCATCCCAGGCCACCAGAACTTAACTTTCAGATCTTGATACATTTTTGTAGCACCTGGGTGAACAGCATACTGACCCTTATGGACCTCAACCATGACCTCCTCTACTAACTCCTTGGGCACCACAATCCAGCCTGATATAATAACACTCCCTGTTCATTCACAGATACGCTGCTCTGGCCTTTCAAGTATTTCACACTATCATTTCGTATTCGAGTCTCTTTAATCTGCTCTAGCAACTCATTCTCAATTCTAGTCAACTCAATGTCACAAATCCTACCTGCAAAGAAATATATTATTCTTAAATCTCAGAACTGCTCAATCACTTCATTATCCCACATCATCATATGAGACAAACTGACAGACTTCCTACTCAAGGCATCTGCCATCACATTAGCTTTACCCGGATGGTATTTTAGTTCAAAATCATAATCCTTTAGGAATTCCACCCATCTTCGCTGTCTCATGTTCAGCTCTTTCTGATCAAACAAATATTTCAAGCTTTTGTGATCACTGAACATAGCAAACTTCATCCCATACAGAAAATGCCTCCATATTTTCAAGGCAAATACAATAGCTGCAAGCTCCAAGTCGTGTGTCAATAATTTTTCTCGTGAGGCTTCAACTGCCTAGAAGCATAAGCAACCACTCTTCTTTCTTGCATCAACACACTCCCCAAGCTTTTCTTGGAAGCATCACAGTATAATTCAAACTCACCTTCCGGATCGGGAGGGGGCAACACAGGAGCAGTAGTCAATTTCTCTTTAAGAATCAAAAAACATTCCTCAAATTCCTGGGTCCACACAAAAGGAGTATCCTTTCGAGTTAATCGGGCCAACGGTAGTACCATAGCAGGAAACCCCTGTATAAACCTGTGATAATAACCAGCAAGACCCAGAAAGCTCCTAATCCCAGTCAATCGGGTCACAGTCTTAGGCCGTTCCCAGTCACTTACCGCCTCAATCTTACTTGGATCCACAACAACACCACTAGCATAAATAACATGACCCATAAATTGCACCTCAGATAGCCATAATTCACACTTAGATGACTTAGCATACAACTTTTTATCTTTCAACACCTGTAACACAGTCCTCAGATGCTCTGTATGCTCATCTTTACTTTTGGAATAAATCAGGATATCATCAATAAACACTATCATAAAATGTTCCAAATACGGTTTAAAATGTGATTCATGTAGTCCATGAACACCACAGGGGCATTAGTAAGCCTAAAAGGAATCACCTGATATTCAAAGTGTCCATATCTGGATCGGAATGACATTTTTGGCACATCCTCCGGCTTAATCCGGATCTGGTGGTATCTTGATCAGAGATCAATCTTAGAAAATACACAAGCACCCCTCAACTAATCCACCAAATCATCAATACATTGCAACGGGCACCTGTTCTTAATCGTAACTTTGTTCAACTGCCGGTAGTCAGTACACAATCTCATGCTACCATCCTTCTTTTTCACAAAAATTATCGGTGCTCCCATAAAGACACACTCGGTCTGGTAAAATTCTTTGCAAATAGTTCTTCAATATGCTTTCTCAACTCAGCCAACTCCAGTGGTGACATCCGGTATGGAGCCAAAGAAATAAGCCCCACGCCAGGTGATGCTCACCAGCAAGTATACCGATCGCACAAGTAATATAGAAGTAAGTAAAATATCGTCTCCACAAGAATTGGGATCGAATATCAAATAACCGTTCTCTTTAAGAATGGAAGGGATTCAAAGAGATTTGTTTGTGACAAATATTGTCAATTTGGTGAAAAATGAGAACTGAGAATAAAGACTTATTTTTGGGTTTTTGTTAAGAGCAATAAAAAAATAAAAGTGATAATTGATTTGAAAAAGGATGAGAAAAGCATTACAACCAAGATACACTCACCAAATGATTCCCACTTTTTACTCTGGATTGATTTACAAATACTCATTTATATAATTACTCTGATAAATTATTATATAAAAATATTAATAATTAACCCTCAATTCCGTGCAAGGTTAACCCTTTAAACCCAATTGGAACCCCAATTCCTTGCAATGTTCCTCATGGTATTAAGCAATGAACTCAATAATTTAGGCATCCGCAATTCAATACACATCTATTCCTAGCATGCATACGAACCGTTATCTTACCCCCTTTCAAGATCAAAACCCCAATATTCCTATTTAGGGTTCTAACCCTCAGACTATCATCAACTATTAGAGTGATCAATTCTAATAAAGAAAATAGAAATTTCGCGTAGAGTAATGATAAAGATAATTATATAAACAAAGAACCATAAATCAATCCATTGTAACAAGGGTTCACATAGGGCTCGTGAAGAAGAAGATCCGTGGAAGAATCGCTCTGAGCACCACCATCGGCCTTCTTCTGAGTGTAATAAGATGGATTACGGTTCTGGCTAGAGGGTCTATTAATAAGCTTCATTTCCTTCTTCCAAAAATACCCTCGGACAGCACGGTGTAACTTTCCCGCAAATCGACGCCAGTTGGCGCCGGTGTGGTGCCACTAGGCGCCGTAGTGCTTCTGTCAGATTTGAAAAGCTGGAAATTTTTCCTCGGAAAGTGGCGCCAGTTGGCGCCATTATGGCGCCACTAAGCGCCATGGCTCTGCCAAAAATAACTTTTCCCAAGAAACGGGCGCCATTATGGCGCCACTGGGCACCGCTTCACTGTTGATTTGCACTCTTTCAAAGAAACCGGCGCTACTTAGCACCATTGTGGCACCAGTTAGCGCCAGTTGTAGAGCTCCGTTGTGAAGTTCGTAAACTGGCGCGGGTTAGCGCCAGTGTGGTGCAGATTCAGGCCATGTTGCTAGAATTTGTACTCTTCTGCACCCGTGTGGAATTGCGTTAACAGACTTTTTATAATTTTCTCTTCTTTTTCCTGTAAAAACACAATCAATAGGTGAGAAATATCATTAACATAGAAGAATCAATATAATAAGCAAATATGTATTTAAATTTCTCTTTTATTACTCAATTCTTATAATTTCCAGCTTGGAAAACACATTTGCCAGAGGTACATCAAACCATTCCCATATTTAAACATTGTTGTCCCCAGCAATGTATAAGACTCAATCCAAACATGAAAACATAGAAACAATAACCTAGCATAACATCACACAGAAAATCAATAGATCACTATGCTAAGCATGACTGAATCAATGCAAAGAGCTCCTAACAATGCCTTCTATTTTTATGAAAATGTCAGAATCTAACTTGAAAACCTCTCACCAAGATAAATGTATAACGCTCAGCACTCAAGTGTTTGAATGAGTAACCATCACTCAATCCATCACATCAATAGCACTACCATAAGTTTGATCATATTCTCAAGTTCCTAAAGATGAGGAACATTAACACATGCACAATTGATCAAAAGGACTTTTCATGGATATAATTTTGCCTGGCTTAAAGGTAGGAATTTATGGGAAGTAGTTAAAATTGTGAGTTGAGATTGGAATATTGATATAAACTTTAAAACAATCAAATCTCAAACAAATTCCAGCTCCAATATTCTTTAAGATCAGGGGTCCATCCCTTTTATATTCCACTCTTTTTTTCTTCACAATTGCTATAGACCCTTTCAAAAAAATTTCAAAGAAATATTTTATATTCCTTCTCTTATTTTATTTTTGACATATTACTTAGCTTCGGTGGACCTTAGCCCAATCAATTTTCTTTTCTTATCAAGTATTTCAATCTCAACAAAGGTAAGACAATAGGAATATGGCTAAGCAATAAGCAGGAATTATGAACAAAAAGGCTCAGGCCCAAAGGGGTTAATAATGGAAAAATCAAACTGGTGGGCTATCTGGCCATGGCTAACAAGAATAAAATTGCCTTAATCATTTCAATCAATGTATGCATCACAAAGAAACAAAGCAAGTTCTAGAATGTTATCACAGCGAGGTCTCTCGAGAATAAAAATAAGTGTTTAAGCACAAAACCTCACCAGCTATGATGTCAAGCTAGACTTTCACAAGAAACATCAGTCATCATTAATCATTCAAGCACAAAATTCAGACAAACAAGCAATCATGAAATCTACTCATGCCCATACAATATCATGCCAGAAGTTCATACAAGACATGTTCTCTATGATGAAATCAGTCCAGTTAACTAGGGAAAGCACATCTAAACCTGGGAGTTGCTCAGAAAACATTTTCCAATTTTTTTTTATATTGCACACAAAATAACTACAAAAATAACTAAGGAAAATTAAAAAAGTTAGAATATCTCCCCTGATAGAAGAAAGATGCAAGCCTAGTATTCCCAGATTTAAAGAATTGTTGTCCCCAGCAATAGTCAACCCAAAAGATGGATGGAAAACCTGCATAATGGAACAAACATCGGCACATAGGATAACCTATAATGCGCTAAAAAAAATCAGAATGTTTGGGAAATAAACTATCTTGAAATAGCTAAATGACCCTAACCTCAACCTAAGGTCATAATAAACAGAAAAAGTACGCAACATAAAAATAAACTAATACACAATACATCTCTGTCAGCAAGGAAACATCAATCATCCTCCATGTCATCCCCCTCAGCAGCGTGGGATGACTCAGCAAATGGAGGATCTGGTGGTACTGGGTGCTTTGGTGCATGAGACTACCATTCCCAGATTTGGTTCAAACCTTGGAGCCATGTGAGGAACTCTTTGAAGCATTGATTTTTCCGAGAGATAGAGTCTCGGTGTCTCTTATCAAAGACTTTTCTCTTTCTGGCCTTCTTTTGTCGGGAATCCGCACACATTGTCCAAGGAAACATCAATCATCCTCCATGTCATCCCCCTCAGCAGCGTGGGATGACTCAGCAAATGGAGGATCTGGTGGTACTGGGTGCTTTGGTGCACGAGACCACCATTCCCAGATTTGGTTCAAACCTTGGAGCCTGATGTGCCTCTGGAAAGTGTGATTTTTCTGTGATAAAATTGATAAGAATTGAGTCATAAGAGAGCAATTTAAATACATATTTGCTAATTATGTTGATTCTTTGTATGTCAATAATATTCACCTTTTAGTTGTATTTTTACAGGAAAAATAAGTGAAGAATTATAAAAAGACTGTTAATGCAATTCTACACGGGTGCAGCACACTACAAGTCCCAGAAGCATGGCGCGGATCGGCACCACACTGTCGCAAACCCGCTCCAGTTTACGAACTTTGCAGCGAAGGCACCAAAGTGGCGCTGAGTAGCACCAAAGTGGCGCCACCTAGTGCCATAACACAGAACCTTGGCGCCACACCAAGCAAGAGACATTGGCGCTAGCTAGCGCCCAAATTGAAGAAACATTGGCGCTAGCTAGCGCCCAATTAGCAAGGAATTGGCGCAAACTAGCGCCAAGTGGAGAGAAGGAGGTGGCGCCACTAGGCGCCCAAAAAGGTGAAGAATGGCGCCAACCGGCGCCATGTTACGTAGATGCAGTTCCGAATTTTCAATTCTCACAGAGGCGTGGCGCAAACTTGCGCCAAACCGGCGCCGGTTTGCAGGACGGATCTACCATGTTTCTGAGGGATATTTTTGGAAAGAGAAGAAAAGGATATAAAAAGACCTTTTGCAGATTAGGTCAAGGACATTCGGAAGAACACAGATTCAGACATTCTCATTCAGCGACACAGACAGAAACTGGAGGCAGATATGGAGAGGCAAGGAGGAGAGACTGGAGGCGTTCTTCGTTCTTCATCTCCTTTCTAGTATTTATTTATCTTTTATTTAGTTATGTTGAATTTTAGATCAGCAATCATGATGTTGATTGGCTAGATCCTTTTTATTGTAGTCAGGGTCACGATCCATATGTGAAACCTTGATACGAAGGATTGATTTGTGGTTTTTGATTTATATAATTATCTTTATCTTTACTCTGTGCGGATTTTATATTCCCTTTGTTAGAGTTGATCAATCTGATAGTTGGGGATATTCTGAGGATCAAAATCCTAGATAGGAATATTGGGGTTTTGATCTCGAAAGGGGGTAAGATAACAATCTGTATGCGTGCTAGGAATAGACGTGTATACGATTGCAGATGCTTAAATTATCGCGCCCATTGCTTGATCCCATGAGAAACATTGCAACGAATTGGGGTTTCTCATGGGATTAAAGGGTTAACCCTGCAAGGAATTGAGGGTTAACTATTAAATCTTTTTAGATGATAATTTATCTGAGTGATTTTGTAAATAATTATTGTAAATCAATCCGGAGTAAAAAGCGAGGATCATTTGGTGAATGAACCCTGGCTACAATGCTTTTCTCACATTTTTTACAAAACAATTTTCAATTTTATTGTTTTATTTATCAAAACAAAAATAAAAAAACAAGTCATTTTATTTTCATAATTCAATTTTACTCAAATTGACAATATTTGTCACAACCTCTTTGAACTCTTCAATTTTAAAGAGAAAATTTATTTGACATTCGATCTCAATCCCTGTGGAGACGAGCTTTACTTATCATTTTATTACTTGTGCGATCGGTATACTTGCCGGAGAGCATCAAGTTTTTGGCGCCGTTGCCGGGGATTGGCGTTTCTGAAATCATTAATCTTGATCTTTATGATTGGATTTGTGAATATTTGTGAATATTTTTATTTTGATTTTTATAATTTTTATTTTTAGTTTTTTTTATTTGAACAGTGCTACTGATATCTTTTCTGAGTTGTGTGCGAGGTACAATCCCAGAATTTCCACTTAATTTGGAAATCACTAGAGCAGAAAAGAGGAACAGAAAACTTGCTCGAAAGAAGCTTGCATTCAACGAGTTGAGAATTCTGTTCGAAGAAGCACAAACAATGGCTGGGAACAATGATGAAGTGGACAATCCACTCATGGATACAATTCTTACACCAGCATTCAACAGACCAAATTCAAGCATTGTTCATCCAGAAGTTGGTAACAACCATTGGGAGCTCAAGTCTGCCAATATTCAGTTGGTAGAGCGAGCTCAGTTTGGTGGAGAGGCTGATGAGGACCCTCAGAGGTTCAACAGATTTCCGATGATTTGTGACTCCACTAAACACCCCCAGGTGTCCAATGATGCAGTCAGGCTGAGACTGTTTCCCTTTGCTCTTAAAGGGAAAGCCTTGAATTGGTTGGAAAGGCAACCAAGAAGAAGTATTCCATCATGGGAGAGTCTCTCAAATAAATTCTTTGTTGAGTTCTTTTCCATGGAGGTTTAACCAGATGGTGAATGATATCACCAATTTCACCCAGGATGAGGGTGAAACTATGTGTGCAGCATGGAACGGCTTCAAGGATCTAATGAGGAGATGTCCGAATTTTTTTCAATGGGAGTAAACCTGAAGTTCGGATGGTGCTGAATGGTGCAGCATGTGGTAGCATCAAATCCTTGAGAGCAAATGAGACTCTTGAGTTAATAGAAAGAATGGCTGCCAATGAAAATAAAGGTTTGACAACCAAGCCTAAGAGAGGGATTCTACACCTGGATAACAATGATGCGGTTCTGGCTGAAAATAAATTATTAGCACAACGGCTAGCAAATTTGACCTCTAGGTTGGACAAGATGCGACTTTCCACTATGCAAGTTGCATCTGTGGTTTGTGAATACTACAAGGGTGAGCATGAATCCAATGAATGCTCATCTTTGTTATCTTCTGATTCTCCTCAACAAGTGCAAGTGAATGGAGTATGGTACGAGCAAAGATCTCCACCAAGAAACATTCCTAGGAATCAGAATTTCCTTTCTGGAAATAACAATTTTTAGAGGAGAGCTCAAGGCACAGGATTGGATTACAATTCCAACAACTACTTGCAGCCTCCACCAGTCCAAGCTAAGGAACCTTCTGATTTGGAGAGGTTAGTTGGACAAATGGCTCAACACTCCAATGCCTTCATGGAAGAGACTAGGGCCACTACTAAAAACATGAGTGCTTCTATCAGGAATTTAGAGAATCAAGTTGGCCAGCTGGCTAAGCAAGTTGCTGATAAAAATCCAGGAACTTCCTCTAGTAACACATTTAAAAATTCCAAAGAGGATTGTATGTTTATCACAACTAGAAGTGGTAAGGTGGTAGGAGCTCCAGAAAAGCTTAAGGCGGTGGAGGAGCCAGAAAAAGAAGAGGAGATTCCTTCTAATGTCCAAACACCTCTTCAGAAAGGAGAAGAAAAAGAGCCTCCTATTGTTGCTGAAAAGAAGAAGTTTGAGCTGAATCCTGAATATGTGCGAGCCATGGCACCTTTTCCTGACAGATTCAAGAAGGATGCTCAAAAGCAACAATATGGCAGATTTCTTGATATTTTCAAGAAATTACATATAAATATTCCTTTTGCTGAAGCCTTGGCTGGCATGCCCAATTATGCCAATTTTATGAAGGACCTCTTGTCAAGGAAGCACAAGTTGCAGGAATGCCAAACGGTGACACTCACTGAAGAGTGTAGTGCTATAATTACGAAGAAGTTTCCGCCTAAACGTCATGATCCAGGGAGCTTCAATATTCCTATTGAAATTGGGAACACCAAATTTGATAGAGCCTTGTGTGATCTTGGGGCAAGTATAAATCTAATGCCCTTGTCTGTTTGTAAATCTCTAGGGATTACTGATTTGAAACCCACTTTGGCATCTCTTCAACTTGCTGATAAGTCTGTAAGAAAGCCTAGTGGAATAATAGAAGATGTTCTTGTGAAGGTAGACAAGTTCATCTTCCCTGCTAATTTTGTAGTGTTGGATATGGAAGGAGGAGCTGAAATGCCACTTTTGTTGGGTAGACCTTTCTTAGCTACATCTCGTGCACTAATTGATGTGGAAAGCGGGAAGCTAGAGCTAAGAATGAATGATGAGACTGTTACTATTCATGTCTTTGATTCTTTAAAACAGTCTTCTCACAATGACGATATTTTAGTCTTGAAGTATTTAAGGAAGAAAAAGATGTAGCAGTTGAGCTTCCTCAAAATCTCAAAGATGAGGACAAAGAAGATGGAACCCCAAAAGTGGAAGTGAAAGATCTTCCTAAAAATTTAATTGATGATGTCAAAGAGGCGAGAAAGCTTCAAGAGAGGCTTACTCCTACAAAGAAGAAGGTAGGAAGAAAGGAAGTAGTGAACTTATTTGAAACAAGTTGGAAAAGACACCGAGAGCTGAAGTTTGACAAGAGACACCGAGGCTCTATCTCTCGGAAAAATCAAAGCTTCAAAGAGTTCTTAACATGGATCCATGGTTTGGATCAAATCTGGGAATGGTGGTCCCATACACCAAGGCAACTAGTACCACCAGATCCTCCATTTGCTGAGTCATCCCACACTGCTGAGGGGGATGGCATGGGCTGATTATATCTCCTTGCTGATGGAGATCCTGTATATTAGTTTATTTTTCTGTTTCGTATTTTTAGTTATTTTGTGTTGGTATATTTTTCTCTGATGTTTTAATGTGTGCATTATAGTTTCTTCTATATGCCACTGTTTGTTCTATTGTGCAGGTTTTTCTTCCTTCTTGTGGTTTAATTATTGCTGAGGACAACAATGCTCTAAATCTGGGAATGGTTGGCTTGCACCTTAGAACTGCAATTCTTCTATCAGGGGAGATATTCTAACTCTTTTAATTTTCTTAGTTATTTTTATAGTTATTTTGTGTGCTCTATAAAAAAAATATGTGTTATCCCAGGTTTAAATGTGCTCATCTTGTTAATGCACATGATTGAATTTTAGGAAATATATTGTATGACTTTCTGGCACAACATTGCATAGGCATAATTGGATTGCATGATTTCTCGTTTGTCTGAGTTAATATTGTGAATTCTGATAATGTCTGAAGTCAATTGTCTTGAGTCTGCATTGATACCATAGCTGTGAGGTTTTGAGCCTAAACACTGAAATTTTTGTTGAGAGGCCTTACTGTTGTAATACTCTAGAACTTGATTTGTTTCTCTGTGATGCATGCATTGATTGATATGATAAAGGCATTTTGTTCTTATTAGCTATTGGCCAAAATAACCCACCTGTATGAAATTTTCCCTTGCTAGCCGTTTTGAGCATGAACTGATTTGTTGTAAAATGACATGTGGCCTGATTAATGGCGTAGCCAATATCCATATGACTTACCTTGATTGAGATTGAATCACTGAAAGTGTTGGAAATAAAGTAAAAAAAGTGAGGTAAGCTCCACAAAAGTCAAGGAATTAAGGGATGAAAAATTCATATATATCTTTATAAGAAAAAAAAAGAGAAAGGGTAAAGGAAAAGCAAGAAAAAGGAAAAAAAAATAAAAGGTGGCTGGAAGGAATTAATTCCCGAAATTATGTGGGAATGTTAGTGGAGCAAAATAATTGAGTTGAATTTGTTAAAAATGAAATAATATCAGTTTTCAATCTCTTGGTTGTTTGAGCTACTATCCAAATTTTCCTACCTAGAACCCCGGCCAAGTTACAACATGTAAAGTCCTTTTGATCAATTGATGCATGTGTTTGATTCTTCAATTTTAAGAATTTTCGAGAATATGATCAAGCATATGGTAGTGTTATAGCTTTGAGTAATTGAGTGCTCATGATACCCTAAAACACTGAGTGTTGTGTGAACATTATTTATCTGTGTGAGGGGTAATCAATGTAGACTTGTATATTTAAAAAGCTGATGGCATTATTGGAAGTTCATGATATTGAGTCAGGCATGCATGACATATTGTGTCGGAGAGTGTCTATGATTGTTATGTTGGATTAAGTGAATATTTCCTGGATTAAGTCTTTTACATTACTGGGAGCAGCAACGTTTAAATCTGGGAATGGTTTTGATGCGCCTCTGGCAAGTGTGATTTTTCTGTGATAAAATTGACAAGAATTGAGTCATAAGAGAGCAATTTAAATACATATTTGCTAATTATGTTGATTATTTGTATGTCAATAATATTCACCTTTTAGTTGTATTTTTACAGGAAAAATAAGTAAAGAATTTTAAAAAGCCTGTTAATGCAATTCTACACGGGTGCAGCACACTACAAGTCCCAGAAGCATGGCGCGGATCGGCACCACACTGGCGCAAACCCGCGCCAGTTTATGAACTTTGCAGCGAAGGCACCAAAGTGGCGCTGAGTAGCACCAAAGTGGCACCACCTAGCGCCATAACACAGAACCTTGGCATTGTCTACCGCCCACACATGAAGAAAATGGCGCAAGCTAGCGCCACACCAAGCAAGAGACATTGGCGCTAGCTAGCGCCCAAATTGAAGAAACATTGGTGCTAGCTAGCGCCCAATTAGCAAGGAATTGGCGCAAACTAGCGCCAAGTGGAGAGAAGGAGGTGGCGCCACTAGGCGCCCAAAAAGGTGAAGAATGGCGCCAACTGGCGCGGGTTTGCAGGATGGATCTACTGTGTTTCTGAGGGGTATTTTTGGAAAGAGAAGAAAAGGATATAAAAGACCTTTTGCAAATTAGGTCAAGGACATTCGGAAGAACACAGATTCAGACATTCTCATTCAGCGACACAGACAGAAACTGGAGGCAGATCTGGAGAGGCAAGGATGAGAGACTGGAGGCGTTCTTCGTCCTTCATCTCCTTTCTAGTATTTCTTTATCTTTTATTTAGTTATGTTGAATTTTAGATCAGCAATCATGATGTTGATTGGCTAGATCCTTTTTATTATAGTCAGGGTCACGATCCATATGTAAACCCTTGATACGATGGATTGATTTGTGGTTTTTGATTTATATAATTATTTTTATCTTTACTCTGTGCGAATTTTATATTCCCTTTGTTAGAGTTGATCAATCTGATAGTTAGGGATATTCTGAGGATCAAAACCCTAGATAGGAATATTAGGGTTTTGATCTCGAAAGGGGGTAAGATAATAATCTGTATGCGTGCTAGGAATATACGTGTATACGATTGCAGATGCTTAAGTTATTGCGCCCATTGGTTGATCCCATGAGAAACATTGCAAGGAATTGGGGTTTCTCATAGGATTAAAGGGTTAACCCTGCAAGGAATTGAGGGTTAACTATTAAATCTTTTTAGATGATTATTTATCTGAGTGATTATGTAAATAATTATTGTAAATCAATCCGGAGTAAAAAGCGAGGATCATTTGGTGAATGAACCCTGGCTAAAATGTTTTTCTCATATTTTTTACAAAATAATTTTCAATTTTATTGTTTTATTTATCAAAACAAAAATTAAAAAAAGTCATTTTATTTTCATAATTGAATTTTACTCAAATTGACAATATTTGTCACAACCTCTTTGAACTCTTCAATTTTAAAGAGAAAATTTATTTGATATTCGATCCCAATCCTTGTGGAGACGAACTTCACTTATCATTTTATTACTTGTGCGATCGGTATATTTGCCGGAGAGCATGAGAGCCATGTGAGGAACTCTTTGAAGCATTGATTTTTTCGAGAGATAGAGTCTTGGTGTCTCTTATCAAAGACTTTTCTCTTTGCGGCCTTCTTTTGTCGGGAATCCGCACACATTGTCCAACCAGTAGCAAAAAGTTTGACCACCTCCTTTCTCATTACCTTCTTCTGTATAGGATGATGCCTCCTTTGGGGTTTCCTCCCATGTTTGTCATCATCCTCATTTAGAATTTTGTGGGTATGGGAAGATGAGTCTTTATCTTTCAAATCAGTCTCCTGTTCCTTCAGTGCTTCAATCACCTCCTCCTTATTACCCAAGAAGATATCTTTTTGAGGAAACTCCTTCAATTCCACTTTTGTGGCACCATCTTCTTTTTTATCATCTTTCTTTAAAACATCAAGACTAAAACAATCGCCTTTATTAGAAGAATTTTTTATAGAGTTAAAGACATTGATGGTAACAGTCTCATCATTCATTCTTAGCTCAAGCTTCCCGTTTTCAACATCAATCATTGCACGAGATGTAGCTAAGAAAGGTCTACCCAAAAGAAGATGCATTTCATTTTTTGCCTCCATATCAAGCACCACAAAATCAGCAGGAAAGATGAACTTGTCCACCTTCACTAGAACATCTTCGATTATTCCACTAGGCTCCCTTAAAGATTTATCAGCAAGTTGAAGAGAAACCATAGTGGGTTTTAGTTCCGTGATCCCCAAGGATTTACAAACAGAAAGAGGCATCAAATTAATGCTAGCCCCAAGATCGCATAATGCCATGCCGATTTTTTGTTACCAATTTCAATAGGAATGTTAAAGCTTCCGAGGTCACGAAGCTTAGGAGGACATTTCCTTGTGATAATAGCATTGCATTCCTCAGTAAGTGCTACAGTTTGACACTCTTGTAATTTGTGCTTCCTTGACAAAAGATACTTCATGAATTTAGCATAATTTGGCATATTGACCAAAGCTTCAGCAAAGGGAATATTAATATCAAGCTTTTTGAAAATATCTAGGAATCTTTCAGGATAAGGTGCCATAGCCCTCACATATTCGGGACTCAATTCATGCTTCTTCTTTTCCACTGGCTTCACCACTTCATCAGGTTTTTCAATTTCTTTTTCTTTTTCCGGCTCACTTGCAGTTTCTAGCTTTTCTTTTACCTCTGGAGATGGAAGTATTTTTCCACTTCTAATTGTGATGGCCATACAATATTCCCTTGGATTAGTAACTGTGTTGTTAGGGAAGGTACCTGGAGTTCTATCGGCTAGTTGTTTAGCCAGCTGGCCAATTTGATTCTCTAGATTTTTTATAGAAGCCTGTGTATTCTTTGTATTGGCCCGATTCTCTTCCATGAAGGCATTCGAATGTTGGGCCATTTGTCCCACTAGCTTCTCTAGATCAGAAGGTTCCTTAGCTGGAATTGGTGGAGGCTGCAAATAATTATTAGAATTGAAATCAAGTCTAGTTCCCTACACCCTCCTCTGAAAATTATTACTTCCAGAAGGTAAATTCTGATTCCTCGAAATGTTTCGTGGCGTATATCTTTGATCATACCATACGCCATTCACCTACACTTGTTGAGGGGAGTCAGAAGATAGTAGAGAAGAACATTCATTGGAGTCATGATCACCTCTGCAGTATTCACAAACACATTAAGGCAACTTGAGCTTGGACATTAGAGAGTTGCATCTTATCCAGCCTTGAGGTCAAATTTGCTAATTGCTGTGCTAACAATTTATTTTCAGCCAGTACAACATCATTGTTGTCTAGGTGAAGAATACCTCTCTTAGGCTTGGCTGTCGAACCTTCATTTTCATTGGCAGCCATTCTTTCTATCAACTCAAGAGTCTCATTTGCTCTCAAGGATTTTATACTACCACCTGCTACACCATTCAGCACCATCCGAATCTCAGGTTTACAACCGTTGAAAAAGATTCTCATCTGATTTCCAGTGGTCATGGGATAATGAGGACATCTCCTCATTAGATCTTTAAAGCAGTTCCATGCTGCACACATAGTTTCACCCTTAGCTTGAGTGAAATTGGTGATATCATTCACCATTTGATTGTACCTCTCCATTGAGAAGAACTCAACAAAGAACATGTTTGGTAGATTTTCCCATGAAGGAATACTTCTCGCAGGCTGCCTCTCCAACCAATTCAAAGCCTTTCCTTTAAGAGCAAAAGGAAACAGTCTCATCCGGACTGCATCATTGGACACCTGGGGGTGTTTAGTCGAGTCACAGATCATCAGGAATCTATCCATGAACCTGTGAGGGTCCTCATCAGCCTCTCCACCAGACTGAGCTCTCTCCACCAGTTGAATATTGGCAGACTTGAGCTCCCAATTGTTGTTGCCCACTTCAGGATGAACAATACTTGAATTGGTCCTATTAAATGATAGCGTCATAATGGTATTCATGAGTGGATTGTCCGCATCATTGTTTCCTGCCATGGTTTGAGCTTCTTCAGACAGAATTCCTAACTCGTTGAATCTAAGCTTCTTCCGAGCAAGTTTTCTGTTTCTCTTTTCTGTTCTTGTGATCTCCAAATCAAGTGGAAATTCAAGAAGTTTACCTCGCATACAACTTGGAAAAGAGATTAGTAGCACTTTTCAAATAAAATAAATAAAATACAAATAAATTCACAAAATCCAATCTTAAAAATCAAGATTAATTTATATAAGAAACGCCAATCCCCGGCAAAGTGCCAAAAACTTGATGCTCATCGGCAAGTATACTGATCGCACAAGTAATATAGAAGTAAGTAAAGTATCGTCTCCACAGGGTTGAGATCGAATATCAAATAAACGTTCTCTTTAAGAATGGAAGGGATTCAAAGAGATTTGTTTGTGATAAATATTGTCAATTTGGTGAAAAATGAGAACTGAAAATAAAGACTTATTTTTTGGGTTTTTGTTATGAGCAATAAAACAATAAAAGTGATAATTGATTTGAAAAAGGATGAGAAAAGCATTGCAGCCAAGATACACTCACCAAATGATTCACGCTTCTTAATACTCATTTATATAATTACTCGGATAAATTATTATATAAAAATATTAATAGTTAACCCTCAATTCCTTGCAAGGTTAACCCTTTAAACCAAATTGGAACCCCAATTCCTTGCAATGTTCCTCATGGTATTAAGCAATGAACTCAATAATTTAGGCATCCGCGATTCAATACACATTTATTCCTAGCATGCATACGAACTGTTATCTTACCCCCTTTCAAGATCAAAATCCCAATATTCCTATCTAGTGTTCTAACCCTCAGAGTATCATCAACTATTAGATTGATCAATTCTAATAAAGAAAATAGAAATTTCGTGCAGAGTAATGATAAAGATAATTATATAAACAAAGAACCATAAATCAATCAATTGTAACAAGGGTTCACATAGGGCTCGTGACCCTAACTACAATAAAAAGAACTAGCCAACCATTAACATGGCTAGAATTCTAATATTCAACATAAAAATAAAATGAAAGAGAAGATGATGAAGAAGAAGATCCGTGGAAGAATCCCTTTGAGCACCACCGTCGGCCTTCTTCTGAGTTAATGAGATGGATTAGGGAAAAACCACATTTGCCAGAGGCATATCACCAAGTATCAAGTCTATAGAGAACTCAATCTATCTCTCAGGTGGAAATTTCGGTAACTCATCAGGAAATACATCAGCAATTTCATTAACCATCGGAATACTTGAAATCTCTTCTTCCTTATCACCAACCAATCCACCCAAGAATACATAACCCATATCACCAGCCTTCAAGGCTTTAATAGTTTGACAGACACCCCAGATAAGGAGACGGACAACCAACGGGCTTCTCAAGAGATAAGATAAACCTCTTTCCGCAGCAATCAATCATTGCACATTTTTTAGACAATTAGTCCATACCCAAAATCAGATTGATAGAGGCCAGGGCAAGATAATCAAATCAATAGTGTAGCCCATGTGCCTTCATATAAAAACTCAACCTCTCTATAAATAAAGGAGGAATCACTAACCCCTCCTGTAGTAGTAGTAATACGCATGGGGGGAATCATCTGTGTTACAAGTTTAACCCCTTAGCCACATATTCCGCCATGAACGAATGTGTCGCTCTCGAATCAAACAACAAAGATAAATCAATATTAGAGATGAAAATTATATCTTTAACTAGATCGGTGCCTTCTCTATCTGCTGCACATTGGTAGAATAAACATATCCCATAGTAGGAACAGATGGCAAGGCCTGCAGATTCGTAGCCTGCCCAGTATTACTATAGCTTTCTCTGGAAAAATGCCCAACCTTACCACACTTGAAGTAAGAATTTGGAGCAGACAAGGACCCCTGTGGTATCTCGTACATTTCTCACACTGAGGAGTAGTATTCCTTTCATTAAACCCACCCCTCTCTTGAATTGACCAGGAGGCTGCCTTACCTGCAACCCCTACCTCTATAATTATTATGATGATAGCCACCTCTATAATTAGAACCGGAAGGACCAGCCGTCCTCTTAACCTCTTGCTCTTTAGCAAAATTTGATTTTGGATACCTGCCTTATACAGTCTCAACCCTTTTGCACTGGGTCACTAAATCAGCAAAGTTTCTTAATGTAGTATTCGACATGGGCTTAGTAATCTTCTCATTTAATTTTCTTTGGAACGTTGCAGATAGAGATTCAGGAGTAGGCAGAGTACCCCCATAATTAGCAAACTTGACCAATTCATTGAACTTGGCCAAATAAGCATCCAGAGTCATGGCACCCTGTACCAGTCTTTCAAACTCCACCTATTTAACTTCTCTGACGTCTCAGGAAAAATATTCTTCGTGAAACAAGCCCTCAAATAAAGCCAAAGTGATCTTCTCACCCTGAATAGCATAAGGGTGAGATACATTGCACCACCACTCGTGGGCATCACCCTCCAACATATAAATAGAATACATCAGCTTTTGCTGATCCTGGCATCTCATCACTTGAAATATCTTATCCATACCCATAAGCCAAGTAGTAACCACCTTTGGGTCCTTTGACCCCTGAAATGTTGGAGGTTTATGTTTTCTGAAAGATATGGGCCTTCGCTCATTAGCAGCACCAACATCAAACTGCTTAGTAACCCCAGAAGACTGAGCAACATATGTAGGATCAACAGTGGGCTGACTAGCCTCGCCAGTATGGTGACTAGCCCCACTCTCCTCTTGCTGGGGTGTAACAAATGGCGTAGGTGGAGGAGTCGCCGTAGCCGTGTGAGGAGGAGAGTCATCCCTCCTATGTTGAGCTCTCTCAGCCCTCATCTCATTCATGAAGGCCTGCAGCATGTCCTGATTATTCATCAATAGGTTTTCTATCATTGTTCTATTTGCAGCCGCCTCCGCCTCCAGAGCATTCAGAACTGCAGTAACCAGATCAAGCGGTGGAGGATCTGCACCTCGTGTCCCACGGCGACCACGAATCCTCCTCATGATAACTGTACATGTAACACAAAGAAATGAGCTGATCAGACCCGTACGAAGAAATCATATATACGTTAATCATAAAGAGTTTACAGATAGCTATACAACACAAAATACAGTCATACATAATCAGAGTTCCCTAGTAAACTGCTATGATACCATAAAATGTAACACCCCATGTGCACCCAGTGTATTAACATACATATGATAGTGTGCTCTGTTGAATAAACTTTAAATGTTTTGTTAGTTTTATATTTAATAGTCTTAATTAAGGAGTCATGTGTTTAGGTAAGTGAAAGGCCAAGAGTTGTAAGAAAGTGGAAGGCCAAGAGTTGTGAGAAAGTGAAAGGCCAAGAGTTAGAGAGGCCAAGAGTTGGAAGTTTAGTTTTGTGGTTTATGGCTAATTTAATGTTTTGGTTCATGAAAAGGCAATCTAGTGCCTATATAAACTAATCCATATTGTAAGCAACATATCACAAAAAAAAGAGAAATACAAGTTTTGTCTTCTCCACAAGAAAATAGTTGTTTTTATTTTAAGTTCTACATTATAGTGATACCACAAATTGGTATCAGAGCTATGGAGAGGGGGAGTGATATGGCACTACCTAAGTTGACGAAGGAGAACTACGAGAATTGGAGCATCCAGATGAAGGCTCTTCTCGGATCCCAGGACGCTTGGGAGAATGTTCAAGCAGGTTTTGTAGAACCACAGGACACTGGAGGCCATTCGGCGGCTCAAACCAAAGCGTTGAAAGAGACGCGTGCAAAAGACAAGCTGGCGTTATTCATGCTCTTCCGAGCTGTAGACGAATCCGAGTTCGAGAAGATAGCAAATTGTGAGACCTCAAAGGCAGCCTGGGACATCTTAGCAAATGTCTATAGAGGAGCTAACCGGGTTAAACAAGTCCGGCTTCAAACCCTTCGTGCCGAGTTGGAGGGAATGAAGATGAAGGACACGGAAGGAGTATCCGGGTTCGTTGCCCGGGTTCAAGGAATTGTGAACCAGTTAAAACGGAATGGAGAAGATATACCTGACACCAGAGTGGTGGAGAAAATCTTGAGATCTTTGACAGACCAGTTCGAAAACGTGGTTTGTGCCATAGAGGAGTCCAAGGACCTGTCTACACTCACCATTGATGAGTTGGCGGGTTCCCTTGAAGCGCATGAACAAAGAAAGAAGAAGAAGGAGGAAACTCTTGAGCAGGCACTTCAGACCAAAGCAACAATTAAAGATGAGAAGATGCTCTATTCTCAAAATTTTCGAGGTAGAGGACGTGGCCGCGGTGGACGAGGTACTAGCCGTGGTGGTAGAGGTCGAGGCCGAAGTCAAGAAATGTATAGTGATGAGGTAGGACAGTCAAATCAACAAAACTGGAGAGGAAGAGGACGAGGTCGACGAGGAGGTCGGTCACATTATTCAAACATCGAGTGTTACAAATGTGGAAAGTTTGGTCACTATGCAAAAGATTGTAACTCGGACAAGTGTTACAACTTTGGCAAAGTCGGACATTTCGCAAGAGAATGCAGAGAGGAGAAAAAGGTGGAGGAGACGTCCAACCTAGCCACAGAAGGCGAGATGAAGGATGGTGTCTTGTTAATGACACACAGTAAAGGAAGTCCAGACGATGACATGGAGTGGTATCTTGACACGGGTGCGAGCAACCACATGTGCGGACATAAGGACTTCTTCAAGGAGATGAGAAAGGTGGAAACCGGACATGTTTCGTTCGGGGATGCCTCAAAGGTTGAGGTAAAAGGCCGAGGTACGATCTGTTTCCTACAAAAGGACGGGTTAATTGGCTCAATTCGAGATGTGTACTATGTACCCGACCTAAAAAGCAATATTTTAAGTATGGGTCAACTGATGGAGAAAGGTTACTCGGTTATTATGAAAGACCGGGTATTGTATTTGAAAGATGAACAAGGTCGGCTGATAGTTCGGGTTCAAATGGGTAAGAATCGTATGTATAAACTAAATTTGAAATGTATACAGGTTGAATGTTTACAAGCCGAGGTGGAAGATAAGGCGTCACTTTGGCATCTCCGGTTTGGTCACCTACATTATGGTGGTCTAACCGAGTTGGCAAAAAAGAAGATGGTGGAAGGGTTACCTGACATCAACTTTGAAGGAAAGTTTTGTGAGAGTTGTGTACTTGGCAAGCATGCCAGGACCACGTTTCAGAAGATGGCAAGATTCCGGGCTAAGCAACCTCTGGAACTAATACATACCGACTTGTGTGGACCCATCAATCCGGGTTCCTTCAGCGGTAAGAAGTATTTTATTTCCTTTATTGATGATTTCTCACGGAAAACTTGGGTTTACTTTCTGAAGGAGAAGTCCGAGGTGTTTGATGTGTTCAAAATGTTCAAGGTGATGATTGAGAAGGCAACAGGAAGCTATATCAAATCGGTGCGGTCTGACAGAGGTGGGGAATATACCTCAACAGCGTTTATGTCTTTCTGTGAGGAACAGGGGATAAGGAGGTTTCTAACAGCACCATACTCACCACAACAGAATGGCGTGGCTGAAAGGAAGAACCGGACTATTCTTGACATGGTTCGGTCAATGCTGACGAACAAAAGGATGCCGAAGGAGTTTTGGGCGGAAGCTGTGCAGTGTGCTGTGTATGTGCAGAACCGATGTCCACATTCGAACTTGGATGATAAAACTCCACAGGAAGCATGGAGCGGTCAAAAGCCTTCAGTGGCTCATCTCAGAGTTTTTGGCAGTATAGCCTATGCACACATACCGGACCAGCTCAGAACCAAGCTCGAGGATAAAAGCAAGAAATATGTTTTTATTGGATATGATGAAAAAACAAAGGGGTATAAGCTGTTTGACCCCGTCAACAAGAAAGTCATAGTAAGCAGAGATGTAAAGCTCAATGAAGCAAATGAGTGGGACTGGAACAATTCTTCTGAGGTAAACTTTGAAGACGGAATCTCAACACAAATTATCAACCCGGCAAGTCCTGAAGCTTCTGATGATGAAGATGAGGTACGACAACCCAGGATGCGAAGCATACAAGACATATATGAGTCAACAAGTGAGGTACATTTTGTTTGTCTTCTTGCAGACTCTGAGAACATAAGTTTTGAAGAAGCCATCCGAGATAAGAAATGGCAAGATGCCATGGATGAGGAGATAGAAGCCATTGACCGAAATAACACATGGGAGTTAGCCGAGCTACCAGAAGGAAGTCGGCCCATTGGAGTGAAGTGGGTGTTCAAGAAGAAGATGAATGCTCAAGGGGAGATAGAACGATATAAAGCTCGACTAGTTGCAAAAGGTTATAAGCAGAAGGCTGGAATTGACTATGACGAGGTGTTTGCCCCTGTTACAAGGATGAAGACAATTCGGCTACTCATCTCACAGGCTGCTCAATACAGATGGCCAATGCATCAAATGGATGTAAAGTCGGCATTTCTGAATGGTGTTCTTGAAGAAGAAGTTTATGTGGAACAACCGCCGGGCTACATGAAGGCAGGAGAAGAGAAGAAGGTGCTGAGATTGAAGAAAGCACTTTACGGGTTGAAGCAAGCACCACGGGCATGGAATGCTCGTATTGACAAATATTTCAAGGAGAATGGACTTGAACAATGTCCATATGAACATGCTGTTTATGTCAAGAAAAATGGAGGAGACTTGTTAATTGTGGCTCTTTATGTTGACGACCTCATTTTTATGGGAAACAATGCCAAGATGATACAAGAGTTCAAGAGCACAATGACAAGAGAGTTCGAAATGACAGATCTCGGTTTGATGAAGTTCTTTCTTGGTTTGGAAGTAAAACAAAATGAGAAGGGAATCTTCGTGTCACAGGAGGCTTATGCAAAAAAGATCTTGAAGAAGTACAAGATGGAAGATTGCAACCCAGTTTCAACACCAATGGAACCAGGTTCAAAACTCTCTAAGTTTGATGGAGGAGACCGTGTTGATGCAAGCAAGTACAGAATTTTGGTGGAAAGCCTACGTTATCTCACATGCACGAGGCCGGATATCTCGTTAAGTGTCGGCATAGTAAGTCGGTTCATGGAGGAGCCGAGATACACACATTGGAAGGCGGTAAAGAGAATTCTGAGGTATGTTCAAGGTACAGTTTCACACGGGTTACACTACTCGAGCTCGGCAAAATACAAGTTGATTGGATATTATGACAGTGATTGGTGTGGAGACGTAGATGATCGAAAGAGCACGGCTGGTTATGTGTTTTTCATGGGCAACACGGCATTCACCTGGATTTCGAAGAAGCAACCTATTGTGACACTGTCGACATGTGAAGCTGAATATGTAGCTGCATCTTGGTGTGTTTGTCATGCAATGTGGCTCAGGAATCTGCTAAGCAAGTTGGAGGAAAAACAAGTCGGTCAAACTGTGATCCAAATTGACAATAAGTCGGCTATAGAGCTAGCCAAGAACCCGGTAAATCATGAAAGAAGCAAGCATATTGACGTCCGATTTCACTTCATCCGGGATCAAGTAAAGGAAGGAAATGTGGAGCTAACACACGTGACCAGTCAAGAGCAAGTCGGGGACATCTTCACAAAGCCACTGCCGACGTTGCTGCTCAACAATTGCAAGAAGATGCTTGGGATGAAAGATGGCAGAATCATTTAAGTTTATGAAGGAGAATTGTTGAATAAACTTTAAATGTTTTGTTAGTTTTATATTTAATAGTCTTAATTAAGGAGTCATGTGTTTAGGTAAGTGAAAGGCCAAGAGTTGTAAGAAAGTGGAAGGCCAAGAGTTGTGAGAAAGTGAAAGGCCAAGAGTTAGAGAGGCCAAGAGTTGGAAGTTTAGTTTTGTGGTTTATGACTAATTTAATGTTTTGGTTCATGAAAAGGCAATCTAGTGCCTATATAAACTAATCCATATTGTAAGCAACATATCACAAAAAAAAGAGAAATACAAGTTTTGTCTTCTCCACAAGAAAATAGTTGTTTTTATTTTAAGTTCTACATTATAGTGATACCACATGCTCAGCATGCTTAACTTAATTAATGCGAAAGCTAACTGAATAAATTTTCTAGCCATGTTTCTATTTTTACTTTTAGTTTTTGGGTAACTGTGTTTACCCACATTTTTACCCCTTAACTGTCATTTTAACTCATTTTTCCACCAAATGTGACTTTATTTCTTTTTCTTCTAATTTCCTTATAATTATTCTTCAATATTAAATCCACAACTACATGTGAGAGTTATTATATGTTTCAGCTTGCTCGATGAATGTTCTTTGGAATGGAGCCACAACTCAAGAATTTTTCTCTACTAGAGAGCTTCAACAAGGTGATCCTTTGTCCCCATATTTATTTGTTCTTTGCATGGAGCGACTGGGTCATTTTATTTCCTGTGCAACTAGGAAAAAGCACTGTAAACCGATTTTGCTTCGTAGAAATGCTCCTCCTATTTCTCATCTTTTCTTCACAGATGATGTGCTTCTTTATGCGGAAGCTTCCCACGACCAAGCTCAAACTATCATTATGGTGTTGGATGCTTTTTGTCTTTCTTCGGGTCAAAAGGTGAACCATGTTAAAAGGAAGATTTTCTTCTCCCGAAATGTGACCAATGTTTTGGCTACTGAAATCAGTACGCAGATGGGTTTTAACAAGACAATGGACCTTGGCAAATATCTGGGTATTCATTTTCATCACCGAAGAATTGGAAGGTCAAATTTCAGCCATATTCTGGACAGAGTCCTCTCGAGGATTAATGTCTGGAACCATACTAGTCTTTCTCTAGAAGGTCGAGTTACTATCACGAAAGAGGTCATCTCGGCTATTCCTTCCTACAGGATGCAGGTTTCAGTTGTTCCTCTTGGTGTCTATGACGAGATTGAAAAAAAAATGAGAAGCTTTTGTGGGGTTCATCTAGAACTTCTAGACGCCCTCATTTGGTTGCGTGGAATCAAGTGTGTTTGGACAAAGTCAATGGCGGTCTGGGCTTGAGAAAGATGAAGGACGTTGACAGGGCGTTTATCATGAAAATTTGATATGGTCTCTTATCTAATCCAGAAGTGCTTTGGCTAAGGTGGTTCAGATCAAATATAAAGTGCAACCTGGATTAGTTCCTGATATTTCAGCAATGCAAAATAGCTCCTCGCTATGGAAAGCTATAGTCTCTTTCTGGCTTGCAATACTGGAACACTCTAGGATTGTGCTTGGCGATGGGAAATCAACCCGTTTCTGGGAAGACCCGTGGATCCCGGGATGTGGAGCTCTTTCAGCTTCTGTTATTACCAACTCAACTCTTGATTGATACACAAGCGAAGATTTATGATCTTGTCTCATCAACAGGTGTTTGGTCGTTGGATGTTTTTCATCACATTATTCCTCTTCACATCAAAGCACGCATAAATAATATCCTCCCTCCTTCTGAAGTTGACGGTCAAGACCATATCATGTGGACGAAGGCGTCTGATGGTTGTTTCTCGCTGAAGTCTGCTTATAAAGCCATATCCAGGAACATAAACTTTGAAATGGAAACATGTTTGGGATTGGCAAGGTCCAGAACGCATCCGTACTTTCCTATGGCTGATGATAGGGAATAAGCTTCTAACGAATGAAAGGAGGTGCAAACGTCACATGGCTGATTCTGATACTTGTTAATTGTGTAACAGTTTTTCAGAGTCCATCCTGCATGTGATAAGAGACTGCAAATATGTGAGACAGGTGTGGGAACATATTGTTTAACGAGAAGCTTGGGAGGAACTTTTCTCACTCAATCTTCAACAATGGATGTTGTCCAACTTCTCAAAGGATCATTTTTGGTCCAATTTATCATCTTGGCCTCTGCTGTTTGGGACCATCTCGTGGTTTATTTGGCGAGCAAGGAATATGAGACTATTCTAGGGGAAGAGTGCAATGGCATATAGCACTTTAAGAGTTTCTATGTCTTATGGAGAAGGGATTATTTGGACAACTAACACATTACGGGGAGCTGGTATTGAGCCTCATTTGCGAAAAAAGATATTAGTTACTTGGGCTTTCCCTCTAGATCCCTAGGTCAAGCTGAATGTTGATGGTTCATGCATAAATAATGGCGAATCCTCTGCCTGTGGGGGAGTTATCCGAAATTCAAGTGGAAATTGGATAATGGGGTTTTGTAGAAACCTTGGTTGTGGCAACGTTCTTTTGGCCGAACTTTGGGATTTCCTTATTAGGCTTGAAATCTCTTGGAAGAAAGGTTTTCGCTTCATTTGGCTTGAAGGTGACTCATTAGTGGCCCAATGTAACACCCCGTGTATACCCCGGTTTGTTAACATGTCATCGTATTAAGCCATGCTTAATTAAAAATGCGGAATATCTTTTCTTTTTGGTGATGACGTCATTAATTTTAGCCAAGTTGATTACTTAATCAATTTTCATAAAAACATCGTCTGTATGTAAATTGCAAAGATAGTTAACTGAAATACCTCAATATATAAATATAAAGTGAGTATTTAAGTCATGGGAGTACAACACATAACCTGACAATATCCTGATACATTATTACAACTGAAACCCAAAAGCATAACGTCAAGCCAATGCGGCATGAAAAATCCACATGCTCATCAAATAAGGCAACAAAGCCCATCAAGTCTCAACAGCAACAACATAATAATGAAGCTAAAAGCATAAAGCAATAAACAAGATCCAACATCCAATCATAACAGCATATCAACATAAGCAGCATAAAACATGTATCAACTAAGCTCTGGCCTCCTGCCACCCGAGGTCTCAACCCCTGGGTTACGTGAACCTGAAATAAGCGTCCTCAAACGTGGGATGAGATCTCTAAACAAGAAATCTCAGTAAGACAAGGGGTCCTCAAGGATCTTCCACCCCAAGCTCACTTACATGTGTAATATAAGTTCAAAAGCATTTAATAGTATAAGTTCCAAAACTATGCAGTGCAACAGATATTCATGTCATGTGTATTATCACTATTCTAATGGCCAAAGAAATGCAGGAATACATATATTACCTACAGTTAGTACAAGGAACATCGCTTGCACCTCACCATCTTGTATGTACCACATACTCAGGCTTACCGTATAGGTGGAACACCACATGCATATCATAAAGGCACTCGCATATAACAACTCAACAATATTTATCAAATTATACATGAAAACAACATCATGCATATAAATCATTCCCCCATGGGACATGGTGGAACCAACAATGGCAAAGCTGAGGACACGAAAGCTTACCTTGCAAGCTAACTACCCTAATGCCAAGAGTCCACACTAGCTCAAGTCCAACACACAGCAGAATCACAATATGTTTTGGACCAGCAATCATATCAATAATCAAAGCTCATAAGTATGAACATAAAGACTACGTTTTCCTTTTACGTTTTACGTCTTTAGGCTTCCCACAAAGCCTTAAACCCTTAATTATAGAGGTTCTAACTTAAATAAATTATTTCATAAGTATCACTTCCTCAAAGTAGGGTCCACAAACCCATACAAGCCCTCTGTATGAACAGTACCTTACTATTCATCGAAAACCCAGAATATCCGGATATATGTCGGGGCCATATCCGGATATCAATATCCGGATATCATATTCAGATATACATATCCGGATATCAAATCCCGATATCCATATTCGGATACCACATATCCCCATACTCGGATATCAATATCCGGATATTTCCAACTCAATATCCGGATATTTCGTGACAGAACTCAGATTCTGCATTTCGCGAAATATCAAATCAAAGGTCTAACTTTTACCGATTACAGAGACTTAAACATGTATTTCTATGTGTGTTTAGCATTACCCAACGTTAGGTTATCATCTTAGCTTGTTACATGTATCAAGGTTCCATTTTTAAGCATAAAAACTCAAGAACAATGGTGATGATCATACCCCAAGGTTAAACAGAATAAGGAGGTGCTCTTGGAGCTCTCCCACCAGCTCTAAAGATGCAGACACCAAGGTGAGCAAAAATGATGGACAAGATGGGTCCTTTACACTCAAAGGTGGCTTCTTGAAGCCTTAGTTGCTATGACCATAGCCTCAACCAGCCCAACTCTTAAACTCAGCCCTCAACTCCAACCCACAGTGGCTGGAAACTCAGAAAATGCTACCTCTCACCCTCAAAATGATGCTCACATGTGTATAGAAGGAGAAGGGTCAATGCAAAAGATGACCACTTGGCTCAAGAAATGGAGAAGAAGGCCAATGGACAAGTGTTTCTGGTCAGCCACCCTCCACAAGTCACGTAGCACAATAGGAAATGCCTAGGGTTTTGTGCAAATAAGAGTATTTATAGCCACTTAAGAATTAAACACACAATATTAGCGCTAAATGCTACGCTTAGCATTTTAATCCCAAACTTTGGAATCTGAACCTACTCAATTTTACAAGATTTATCATATTTTAATTTTAATTTTCGGAGCACCTTTCCGGTACGTGCTTTTCCATAGCCAGTATCAGTTCTGGCACCAGTTCTCATTATTTTGACTTGAAACTTGTTTTACAAGTCCTACATATTATTCTAAAAATATTCATGCACGTATTATAATTTTCCGGAATACTTAACCGGTACGCATTTATACCGGGTAGCAGAACCGGTATCTGCACTTTTCGTCCGAAAAATGACTTTCAACATTATTACTCACTTACTCTAATTATTAAAGCCTCATAATAATTATTAAGGTCAGTATGAAATTAATTCCTAATTCTCACATTTAATTAATTAATTACCATAATTAACGGTGCAGGTTGTTACATTCACCCCACCTTTTTAAGGATTTTGTCCTCAAAATCAGAAACATACCTGTCTCGGAAGTCGGGATACTCCCGGAGAAGCTCGTCCTCTCGCTCCCAAGTACACTCCTCAGGAGTTCCTCCGGTCCAATACACTTTAACCATAGGAATGTTCTTGTTCCTCAGCTGCTTCTCGCCATGATCGAGAATCTTGAGTGTTCCGACGGGAGTCTTTAGGTTCTCCCGAACCTCCACATCATCCGGTTGCACCACGTGCGAAGGATCTGCTACATACTTCCGAAGCTGAGACACGTGAAACACGTCGTGGATGTTGGCCAAGTTCAGAGGCAAGGCAAGCCGGTAGGCAACAAGTCCTACTCTATCAAGGATCTGGTACGACCTAATAAACTGCGGGCTCAGCTTCCTCACTCTGAGTGCCCAACCAACATAGGTGACAGGTGAAAGTCTCACAAACACGTGCTCACCCTCACTGAACTCTAGGGGGTGATGCTTTACATCGTAGTAGCTCTTCTGGCGATTCTGCGCCTGCTTCAGCTTCTCTCGGGTCATCTGGATCTGCTGGGTGGTATCTTGGACAAAGTCCAAGCCAAAAAGCTCCTTGTCTCCAACCTCAGACCAGCAGTTAGGAGTCCGACACCTCCTACCATACAGTGCCTCGTAGGGCGCCATGCCCAGACTAGCATGAAAGCTTTTGTTGTACGAAAACTAAACCAACGGAAGGTACCTATCACATGCTGAACCCTGCTCCAACGTGCAAGCCCTTAACATGTCCTCCAAGGTCTGGATGGTTCTCTTAGTCTGTCCGTAAGTCTGAGGGTGATAGGCGGTACTCAATCTCAACTACGTATCAAACGCCTCGTGCAGCGCCTCCCAGAATCGAGATGTGAACTTCGGGTCCCTATCACTGATGATACTCTCGGGCACCCCGTGAAGCCTCACAATCTCACGAACATAAAGCTTGGCCAACCTTCACTAGAATAAAATGGGCAGACTTCGTCAGTCTGTCCATAATGACCCAGATAGAGTCATAACCCGCTTCAGTTTTAGGCAAACCCACAACGAAGTCCATGGAAATGCTCTCCCATTTCCATTCCGGAATCTCAAGAGGTTGAAGCTTACCAGATGGCTTCTGGTGTTCAATCTTTACCTTATGGCAAATCAAACACTTGGACACAAAAAAAACAACATCCTTCTTCATGCCCGGCCACCAAAAGTTCTTCTTCAGATCTTGATACATCTTTGTCGCACCAAGGTGGAAAGAAAATTGGCCCTTATGGCCCTCTGCCATAACCTCTTCGGTCAACGGACCTCGAGGAACCACGATCCTTTTCTGAAACAATAGAAGTCCATCCTCATTCCAAGACACACCGTCTTGGTTCTTCACATAATCTAGGCACTCTTTTTGCACTTGTGCCTCTTTGATCTTTTCTAACAGTTCATTCATAACATCAGCTTCTTCCATCTCAAAAAGTGCACCCCCATATCGAGAGGTCACCGCTAGGTTTCAGAACTTCTCAACCACATCAAAATTACAAAGCAACAAACTAGATAGGCTCCCGAATTTCTGGCTCAAAGCATCCGCTACCACATTGGCCTTGCCAGGATGGTATTTCAACTCGAAGTCGTAATCCTTAAGGAACTCCATCCATCTCCTCTGCCTCATGTTCAGCTCTTTTTGGTCGAAAAGATACTTCAAACTCTTGTGGTCGCTGAACACCACAAACTTCAAACCAAAAAGTTAATGCCTCCAAATCTTGAAAGCAAAGACAATGGCCTCCAACTCCAAGTCTTGAGTCAGATAGTTCTCCTCATGAGGCTTCAACTGCCTCGAAGCATAAGCAATAACTCTAACAGTCTGCATCAGCACACAACCCAGCCCCTTTCTAGAAGCATCATAGTAAAGCTCAAACTACTCATCAGGATCAGGAAGGATCAACACAGGTGCGATAGTAAATCTCTCCTTCAACTCCTGAAAGCATTCCTCACACTCGTGAGTCCACACAAATGGAGTCTCCTTACGAGTAAGGCGAGTCAACGGCAAGACCATCTTGGAGAATCCCTCGATGAATCTCCTGTAGTACCCGGCCAAACCCAAGAAACTCCTAACTTCAGAAATATTTCTGGGTCTCGCCCAATCCATCACTGCCTCAATCTTGTTGGGATCCACTGCAACTCCATCAGCAGAAATCACATGCCCAAGAAACTTCACGGACTTGAGCCAAAACTCACACTTGGAAGGCTTAGCATACAGCTTTTTCTCCTTCAGCACTTGCAGCACAATCCTCAGATGCTCAACATGCTCCTCCTCCGTCTTGGAGTAAATCAAAATATCATCAATGAAGACGATCACAAACTTGTCCAGGTCCGGCTGGAAAATTCGGTTTATGTAATCCATGAACACTGTAGGTGCATTGGTGAGTCCAAACGGAATCACCAAATTCTCGAACAAAATGCGATCTTGGGGACATCCTCCGGCTTCACCCGAATCTGATGGTATCTGAACCGGAGATCAATCTTCGAATACACGCAAGCACCCCTAAGCTAATCCAGCAAATCATCAATACGCGGAAGGGGATACTTGTTCTTTATTGTCACCTTGCTCAACTGCCTGTAGTCGGTACACAAACGCATTGTCCCGTCCTTCTTCTTCACAAAGATGACCGGTGCTCCCCACGGAGACACACTCGGTCGAAAGAAATCCTTCGCTAAAAGATCTTCAATATGCTTCTTCAGCTCCGCCAACTCCGGTGGCGACATCCGGTATGGAGCTAATGAAATAGGCCACACACCAGGCAATAAGTCTATGGAGAACTCTATCTCCCTCTGTGACGGAAACTCATGAATCTCCTCACGAAACACCTCGAGGAACTCCCTCACCACAGGAATGCCAGTGATATTCTCCTGTGTCCCACTCACCAAACCTCCCAACATGACATAACCATATGCCCCTGCTCTCAAGGCTCTCCTAGCCTGTAGCAACGAAATGTAAGACGAGGAACTGGCTGTGGAATCACACGGAGAAATCACTACTCGCTTGGCACAACAGTCAATCATTACACAGTTCCTGGACAACCAATCCACGGCCAAAATAATTTCCAAGTTGGCCATCGGCAATCCTATCAGATCTACCGAGAAATCAAGGCCATTCTACTGAAACGCCACATCACGATGAATAGTGGAAGAATCGCACCTTTCTCCGGTGACGGTGGTCACCCGCAACGGTGGAGAAAGCACAGACATGGGCAACTCAAGCCCCACACAAATTGGGTTTGCAATGAAAGAGTGCGTAGCCCCGAATTCAAACAAGACATCAACAAATGATCTACCAATGGTAACAGTACCTCTGACAAGGTTAGGAGCTCTGTCCGACTACTGCCGATCTAGGGTGTACTGATGTGCCTCTGGCAAGTTATGCTTTCCAAGCCAAAAATAATAGGAATTTAATCATAAAAGAGCACGTTTTTTTTTATTAATTGCTTTTATTATTTAGTTTTTCTATTTTTTGTTTATTTCTCATTTTTTATATGATTTTTGTAGGTTAAAGTGTGAAAGAGATTCGAAGATTTGAAAAACAAGGAAGGGAAGACCGCGCGAGAGACCAAACAAAACGTCAGAGGAGGGGCATTTTTGGGAATTGCGAGGGAACCCTAATTTGTGGTTATACAAAAGGGTCCTCTTCACACATTCCCGGGAGATTTTCCATTCAGACACATTCTGCAGAGAAAAGTTGACGGCTGCGCTCAGAGGATTCTTCCACAGTTCATCATTTTCATCTTCTTCTCTTTTATTTTTATGTTCTTTTTGAATATTGGATTTCTAGCCATGTCAATGGTTGGCTAACTCTTTTTATTGTAGTCAGGGTCACGATCCATATGTGAACCATTGATACAAAGGATTGATTTATGGTTTTTCGTTTATACAATTATCTTTATCATTACTCTGCGCGAAATTTCTATTTTCTTTATTAGAATTGATCACTCTAATAGTTGATGATAGTTTGAGGGTTAGAACCCTAGATAGGAATATTGGGTTTTTGATCTTGAAAGGGGGTAAGATAATGGTTCGTATGCATGCTAGGAATATATGTGTATTGAATTGCGGATGCCTAAATTATTGAGTTTATTGCTTAATAACATGAGGAACATTGCAAGGAATTGGGGTTCCAATTGGGTTTAAAGGGTTAACCTTGCAAGGAATTGAGGGTTGACTATTAATATTTTTAGATAATAATTTATCTGAGTAATTTTATCCGAGGAATTGGGGCCTTGCACTGCAGCAACTCTCGTCGTCGACGACGGGAAATCTCTGGAGTAGTGGCCCTCCTTGCCACACTGGAAGCATATCAATCGGCCTAAAGAACACGGCCCAAAATGAGTCTTCCCGCATCTCGAGCATCTGGA
>JAVKPL010012045.1:0-57817 GCA_032173675.1 Gastrolobium villosum | reverse complement strand
ACAAAAAAAAAAAAAAACATTCTTAAAGAAAAATGAATGAAACCCCTTCATAAGATAATATGCATCTTTCAATCGAAATAATAAAAAATAAAATAAAATCATATATGGGTAAAGTAGGGTAACAAAGCAAATGAAGTGTTCTATGAAACAAATCCACAACAAATCAAAAAAAAAAAAAGTCACTTGCAGGCAAAGTAATGAAGGCACGCGTGACATAACAATTAGGTCACCTATAGGCTCGCTGGAGTAGCCGCCCCGTGGCGGGCTGATCTGGCTGGGCTCTGCGGGTTCGGGCGGCTCCAAAAACCTAGCCCACCCCGCCCCGTTTGGTGGGTTGGGCGGGCTCAGCCAGCTGAGATTAGTGATCCGATCCTGACCGGGTTCAATTGAAATCAGATTTATGAAATTTTGCCAAAATGCTTGAACCACTAATGCCAAACCGCCCCGTTTATCGAGTTGGGCTTACCACTAAACTCGAGCCCGTTATTAGCTAGCTTCTAATTTTATAACTCCATATTATATATTTTGCCAATGAAAATATGGACAATGATTACAAGTACGTTGAGGGAGCCCATACAAACTAAAAAAAAAAAAAAAAAAATCCTCTATAAAAGTAGGAGAAAAACCAATTTAAAAAAAGTAAGGGAATAACCCTTTAAATAGTTCTTAAAGACCGTTTCAGGTGCAAAATCAAAAAATTGAACTGAACAATGAACCAAACCAAACCGCTCTTAAAATAACCGGTTTTTAAAAACCGGTTCATGAACCGAACCGGTTTTTAAAGAACCAGTTCATGAACCGAACCGGTTTTAGAATCAGTTTAAGAACCGAACCATTTTGAACCGAACCGAACCGAACCATTTTCAAAGCGAACCAAATTAATTTTTATTACTTTATTTTTTAAATTTTTTTCTTTCAAAAGAGGGTCGACCCGAACCGGTTCCGAATCAAACCGTTTCAAATCGAACCGAACCATTTAAACCAATTCGGTTCGAATTTTCAAAAAATCCAGTTCGGTTCGACCTATGCACATCCCTATGTTTCATGGTATAGGCCAATATGACCTCTGCACAACATTTCACTTGAGATAAACTATTAGTTTAACAATGCAAATGGTATGCCTCGTCTTTGTACCCCTGGATGCAAATTTTTAGTTTCTTCTTGTTGCAATTTCGGCAAATGCGTCAGTCGTACAAGTGATATAATGAAAAGAGTGGGGTTGTCATTCCCAGAATTGATTTATCAAGCAAAAACTTATTTATATAACCAAAGTTGGATCGATCTTGAAAGTTTTTTAGAATATGATATTGGATTAATAAAAACAATAATTTTGATTTTCAAGATTAATAACTAAGAACAAGAATGCAAACAAGAACGGAATAACAACTAGTTTAAAATCAATATGCAAAAGCATAGGTAGGGATTCGATTTTTCCAATATACAAGTTTACCCTTTCATGCAATCAATATTCAAGATTGAGTTATCAACGATTCTTTCTAAACAAATTAAATCCCTCAAATCCCTTGGTGATTTAATCATTTACTTTATCCAAGGCCCTAATCCCTTACAGCCTTTTTCTAGAGCAAGCAATACGATCAAGAATCTCTCACATGGTAGAATTTATAAGTCTATGCATAGATCATATAAATCCTAGGAATTAATCAATCAGAATCAAGACACCAATATTCCAATTGACATACAAGACTCTAGTGTTTATCTATGAGTGTGCAAGTCATAAACAAAACTAATCATCAGTGAACATATTAATTGCATAACTGAAATCATAAATATCAATTACAAGAAAGCATAAACAGTGTTCAAAAACTAGGGGTTCAAAATGTCCAAAAGAATCAAACCGATGGGGTGGCAATTTAAGACAAAAGAATTTTCAAACCGATCCATATAACACGAAAATATTCGTGCTCCGGGTCACAACCCGCTCTGACCCGCAAATATAATTTTTTTTTATTTTTTCAAGGTTATTATGGTAATTTTATTGAATGATATAAAAAAAATATACACGGTTTTTTTTTTATTTTTTTTTTTTGTTATATTGCAATCAGATTTGGTGCTTTTTTGGTTGTAATAAACGGATCACACTTATATTATAAGATTTTTCGTGTCGTGTCGTGTCAAACGTGTTCGGGTTGAGAATTTTGACACTAATAATTAATCGGGTCGTGTTCGGGTTGAATCTATTCGTGTTCGTGTCAGATACAGGTCGACCCAAACCCGACCCACGAACACGATTTGCCACCCCTAAAACCGATCCATAACCAAACTGCTCCACATCTTAAAAACTGGTTATTTTTTAAAACCGGTTTCATATGAAACCTCATTTTATTTTATAAATTGGTTATTTACCAAACCATAAAAATAATTTGATTATCCATGGTTATCCATAACCAAACTGCTTTATAATTAAAGAACAAATAAGTATTATCTTTTACCATGCCTATTATATTAGTCAATTGCCTCAAACTTCCAAACAATAAACTAGCAAAAAATATTAAGTAGCTCAAGTAGAAAATATTTATTTTAAACAAAATTACACATAAATCGAAAGGTCGCATCCTAAGAAAGCACTTCGTATGTAATGTAACAACTTTTTTCCCAAAAAAAAAAAAAAAAAAAACACACATACAGGCCTCCTGGAAAACTCATAACTTGACAAGGCGAAGGCTTTGAAATGACAAAGATGAAGTTAAAAAATCATAACAAAAAGGGCAACGAAATTAATCAATTGGCTTAATGTCCCTGAAAGCACCGTTAAAAGGACAACTCACAATGGATTTACTTATTTGTTCTTTAATTATAGAGCAGTTTGGTTATGAATAACTAATTATTTTTATGATTTGGTAAATAACCAGTATATAAAAATAAAATACAGTTTCATATGAAATAGTTTTTAAAAATAATCGGTTTTAAAAATGTGGAGCAGCTTTGTTATGGATTGGTTTAATTTTCTCGTACATTCTGAAACACTCATATCCCTACCTTCCTCCATCAGTTCAAATGAAACTCTTAGTAACATAAATTTTGAGAGAACATGGAGCAATTTTTTTTTTTGCAATTTTAAAATAATTCAATTGTTTTTCTACCTGTTACTCTCAAAACAACGTGAAACAATTTCTATAAAAATCATTTCGTCCAGAGAGTTCCAAAACAATGAAGATTCTTGCAAGAAATAGTTGGTCAACTACCTATAATCGGGAGAAACAAACGACTACTTATAAAAATAGCACAATCCATCAAAAACCAATTTTAAATTTATTAAAAAATTGGTTTTGGACTTTATAACCGGTTTATGGTTCATAACCGGTTTTGATTTAAAATTGGTTTTAAATCAAAACCGGTTATAAACCACAAACCAGTTTTGGAACGAGTTTCAAACTGGTTTAGAAAATCAAAAACCGATTTTAAGAGAAGAAAACCGGTTCGGTTTGAAAACCAAACCATTTAAAACTGGTTCGGTTTGATTTTTGTTAAAATCGGTTATGAACCGTTCCACGCACACCCCTATCAAGAACTCATTAGTTCCATAAAAGAAATTAGCCTAGCATGTTCATGGAACAAAACACAAAAGATGAAATGAAAAGAAAGTTCATGATAAAACTTGATTACAGGTGATCCACGGTGAAGCTCTTCCTTCTCCTCTCCAAAAGCTCTCCTTTGCCTACTCCTCAAGCGTCTACCACGTGAATAATCAATGGAAAAACCCTAGGTTGTTCCCTCTTAACGAAAATATCCATAGGCCTCTATTTACGACGTTGCTCGCTCATTCTAGAGAGGTGAATTAACTAGCTCGCTCATTTTCTTGCTCGTTCAAGCAAACTGGCGAGGTAACTCTGACAACAAAAATATGATTTCGTATTTTGGGCACAACTTGAGCTATACTCGTTCAATATATATGATTTTGGTCTCGTTGGAAAGATAAAAGAGAGATTCACAACATTTATGAAGAGCATGATTACAACCAGAATGTTAGTTTTAATGTTTTTGTTACATGGACCACTTAATATCCGTATATTTTGTCACCACCTAAGCTAACCAATCTAGCTATTTAAATACTTGGGTACAAGTGGTGGCCCTTACTAATGGGTACTAGCGAAGTCTCGAATTATAAAATGAGCTAACTGAAAATGATGACAAAATCACTTACAATGATTTGAGGGGAGAATAGACACGTGCAACCCGAATGACCCCTACTCGAAACACTTAATAGTGGTCCCCGGTCACACTTTGGTCTTCTAATTTTCTCTGTTTCTTCACGACACCCATAATAATGGACCCGCAACTGGACAATTCTCCTACCAAAATATGAGTATTTTAGAAGGATTCTGCTTGTTGTTGATCTATTTTTCACATGGTTTTCCGATCCAACACATTTCATATTAACCGACAATTGAAATCACCATAAAACCCTTAGCAACCTTAGAAGTGTGCTATTTACAAATGAAAGGAACTCGGGGAAAAAAGAAAAAAAAAAATCAATAGAGGTGATGGATCCATGTTTATTCTTACACAAGCAGGTTTTATCTAATGACATGGCACACACGATCCAATGGAGCAATTGGTAAGAGATTGTCTTGAAATATATAGTCCCACATTGATTGTATGTGCAACTAATGTGAAGTTTATAAGGTCTTGGGCACTCCCACCCTTAGAGTTAGCTTTTGGGGTGGTGTATCCCAAGGTTCTTTACATGGTATCAGAACCTCGTCGTCCCCTACTTTCTCTTGTGGAATTTCTTAACACATTGCATTATTCACTCTTCAAGCCCAATGGGCTCTTATGTGAGGGGGCGTGTTGAGATATATAGTCCCACGGGTATGTGCAACTAATGTGGCCTTTATAAGGCCTTGGACACTCCCACTCTTAGAGCTAGCTTTTGGGGTGGTGTATCCCAATGTTGAGATATATAGTCCCACATTGGTTGTACGTGCAACTAATGTGGAGTTTATAAGGCCTTGGGCACTCCCACCCTTAGAGCTAGCTTTTGGAGTGGTGTATCCCAAGGTTCTTTACATGGTATTTTAAAGTGGAATTAAAAATAAAAGCACAAAAGGTAAACCAAAAATTGGGCCTGTGCATAATCCACACTTCAAGCCCAAAGGGCTCTTGTGTGAGGGGGCGTATTAAGATATATAGTCACACATTGGTTGTATGAGCAACTAATGTGGAGTTTATAAGGTCTTGGACACTCCCACCCTTTGAACTAGCTCTTCGGGTGATGTATCCCAAGGTTCTCTACAGATTGTTCCATCTTAATAAATGGACTCAAGTTCAACTTCCTGGGATGCAACTGTATTAAAACTGGTTAGGTAGAGTTGTCATTCATATGATCCTGAATCAGACTAGTCGGATAATGGATGAACTAATGGATAAACACTTGGAATAATTAGTCCTTCCTATTAGTCTTAATAACATTTATAACTATGATATTTTATTTTCACCCTATCATAAAAAAAAATCCTGAATCCGCCAGCGAAGAGGGTAGAATAAATAGTATCAGGTGGATTAATTTTTTCCATTTTTAAATAATGATATACCGATTATAATACTGAAAATAATTCCTGACAATGGTAGTTAATAAAGAAAACATATAAAGAGACAGTGAGTTTAGGCTATCAAAAAAGCGTAGCTATTTTTAGTATGGGGACCATAGTATTGAAAGCAACTTATCAAACACAGATATGAAGAGATCTACTTTTCATTTGTTACTTTTCTTCTAAAGTTGTTGATACTATCCATGTTTTGACAGAGATGGGGAAGACAGGAAAATGGCTTAGAAACTTTTTGACAGGGAAGAAAGACAAAGAAAAAGAGAAGGAAAAATGTGCAACCAACCTGAGTTTGTTAAATGGCACAGAAAATCCAACTACTCCAATTTCAACAACCCAGAAGGAGAAAAGGAGATGGAGTTTCCGGAGATCATCAACTTCAGCAACAGCTTCCAAGGAATTGAATTTTGCAGAACCGAGTGTGACTGCTTCAATGACAGTGCAAACTGCCTCAGATGCTGAGAATGATAAAAGGAAGCATGCCATGACTGTGTCTGCTTCCACAATTGATGCTGTGATCTGCTTGACTTCTAGTTCCAATGTAACAACTACAAGTATTGAAGAGGCTTCTGCCATTAAAATTCAATCTGTGTTTAGGTCCTACTTGGTATGTAACATTATGGGAAGCTTGTTTTCTCTTTTATTCTCAGGGGACTAATGTTGGTATGTATGTGAATATGTATTAGGGATAAGGATAAAGATTTGGAAATAATGTTCCTATCATATTAGGAATATCTTATTTTGATTTTAAATTCTGACTGATTGTAGAAATCATGTCCCATCATATTAGGGATATCTGACTCTGACACTGTTATGATAGCACGGGTCAGTGTCAGAATCGGAATCAGGTATCCCTAATATGTTATGAATATCTAATTCTAACTCTGCTCTGATATCATGAGTCAGTGTCAGAATCAGATATCCTTGATGGAATGTCATTTTCACATACTTATCTTTATCCCTAATAAATGTTAAATATTTAAATGTTTCTTTAACAGGCAAGAAAGGCACTGTGTGCTCTTAGAGGAATAGTAAAGTTGCAGGCACTAGTAAGGGGTCGCTTGGTGAGAAAACAGGCCACTGAGACACTAAGATGCATGCAGGCTTTGGTCATAGCACAAGCTAGAGCTCGTGCTCAGAAGGCTCGAATGGTGTCTGAAGGAAATCATAATCAAAAGCAATCAACCTACAGAAAAACCACCGAGGACAATTTATTCATGAATATGTACAATGTGAGTTCAATAACTGCTGCCAGCTACCTTTCTAAATTGTAGAATGATGGTTGAGATTTTAAACAAAAATTTATTTTTATTTTTTTATATCCACCGATTCATCGATTACCCAATTAGTCCTGTTCGAGTACTATCGGACCCATTATAGGGAGCGACTCTCCCAGGACCATTTTCTCCATTCTTCGGGGAATCGAACTCGTGACCTCTAGTTAAGGGTAACAAGCTCCTTACCACTTGAACCAATGAAAATTGGTAAACGAAAATTCTCTGATTAGCTGTATATATAGATGATGGTCAATTATCTGAGGAATGATAATCATTGATCTTTTCAGTCTAGTATAGAAGCTTTGTAGGGAAAGAAAATGATAAAGTTTCACCTTGAATTAATTGGTGAAGCATTCTATAAATACACACATTATAAACGAATATAGACTTGATACTATTCAACTCATGCAATAAAGTTGCTTCATTTGGGTGAATTTCCTGCAAAAGCAAGAGGGGAAAAATGGTGAATTTGAAAGCATAAAAATTAGAGTAAATACCTTTTTGGGTCCTTGACAAAAAACATGATCTTCACTTTAGTCCCTTACAAAAAAAAATTACTCCCGTAGTCCCTAAGAAATTGAAAGTGGACCCATTTAGTTGAAATCATGGTCCCTCACAAATTCAGAAAAGACCCACATTAGTCCCTCCAAAGGACTAAAATGGGTCCATTTTGAATTTCTTACGGACCTCGAGACTAATATTTTTTTATAAGAGACTAAAGTGGGGACCGTATTTTTTGTTAGGGACCCAAAAAGGTATTTACTCTAAAAATTATCTAGTCTAGCCAAATAAAAATAAAAAAAGACAAAGCAAAATATAAAGGCTTTTCTTGTCATTGATATACGTAAAGAACCAATTCAACCAAAAAGCTTAAGCTGTTTGGTGATGTTATATTAATGGTTTTATATATCTCAACACGCCCCCTCACACGAAAGCCCCCTAGGCTTGAAGGGTGGATAATGCACAGCCCACCAACCTGTGCGAAGAAAGAAATTCCACTAGAAAGAAAGTGGGGGGCGGTGAAGATCGAACTCGGTACATCGAGGCTCTGATACCATGTAAAGAACCAATTCAACCCAAAAGCTTAAGCTGTTGGGTGATGTTACATTAATGGTTTTATATATCTCAACAATATAAAATGTGGTTTTTGCTCATATAGGAAATGGACAGAGGATTGGAAGAGAATACCAAGATTGTGGAAATAGATGTTTGTGAATCCGAAGGTAACTCAAGAGGCAGAAACAACACTGCAAATTATGGACATTGTGAATTATCTGATCATAGATTTTCTACATATTATTCATCAAATGGTTCATATTCAAAGGAAGAAAACTACAAGGTATCACCTGCACCATCAGCATTGACAGAGTTGAGTCCAAGAGCATGTAGTGGGCATTTTGAGGATTGTTCCTTCAGCACAGCACAAAGCACTCCTCATTACTATTCTGATGTGTCAAGAGTAGAGGATTCAAAGCTTCCTTTTGCTTTCCCTAGACCATCCTATGCAGAATCCATGTCCTATGACTACCCTTTATTCCCAAACTACATGGCTAACACAGAATCTTCAAGGGCCAAAGTTAGATCACATAGTGCACCAAAGCAAAGGCCAGACTCATATGAGAGGCAACCGAGCAGGAGAAGAGTTTCAGTGGGAGAAAGAAATGTTCCAAGGCCAGTGAGGATGCAAAGGTCATCTTCACATGTGGGTGTCACTACCCAAAACTATCAATATCCATGGTCAATAAAGCTTGACAGGTCCTCAGTTTCACTCAAAGACAGTGAGTGTGGCTCTACAAGTACAGTGCTCACAAACTCTAATTACTGCGGATCACTTGCTTCATATGATGTGAGTAATTACCATTCTCATATTGACATGCTTTTACCATACAGCTGAATGATAGAGTAAAACAAGAACCACAGTTTAGTAATTATGATAAAAAAGGATAAGCCACTTTTTTTTGGTAGAGGGAGGATATATTTACAATTTTTTTTTCTTACAACCATTTTCGTTATCTATTACTCTCCATTAAACACCTACTAGCGAGCATGGGATGAAAGCAATTTTTGTACGCAGTCTTACTCTTGCATAATAATTGCAAAGAGACTGTTTCCCATATTCAAACCATTATCACTGCTCCAGGTTTGCCCTCGAATCATTTTCATTATTGCTGGATTAAAATTAAATTAACGGTTATAAAATGACATCAAGTGAGAACCGTTGATTTGTTTTGGGTTTTATAAGAGTTATGTTGTATTAACGTGTTATAAAATGACATCAAAAATGTTGTGTGTAGAACCGTTGATTTGTTTTTTTTTATCCAACAATAACAAAGTGGTTGTAAGATATTGTAAGTATAACCTACCTCTTTTTGTTAATATTATAAGATCTGATCAGGTTTTATCATTGCTTGTTTTGGCTGCAGCCTCATGGACATAGGTACTGAAATGCACCTTCCAATAAAGCAAAAGGTACCAGTTTTTGAGGAACTCCAAAAATCTAGAGTTCTTCTTCTCCTTTTAGACTTCAAAACAAATAACAAACTCTGCCTCTACAAATCCAGAGTCCTTGCATGGGATTCAATTGAAGTCCATTTTTTGAAGAGTTTCTTCTTCTGTTCATTGTCTTGTGACATGTCTGTGTACTACACTGTGAGAAAGCATGTAAACGGTTTATGAACTGTATAAAGTTTACCAAGTGGCACATTTCCTATCAGCAATTTTTCTCCCACAATGCTCACATTTTGAATACGGAGGACTTTCTATTCCTCATATTTCTTTTTTGTGGAAAATAGAGACTTTGATGTTTTAGTAGAATTAATTCTATGATATAACATATAAGCAATAATCTACACATTTATTAAATGAGAAAAAGAGGAAATAATGATTTGCACGCAAATCGAAGAGTCACAACATGAGAATTGCATTCTTATACAATATGAGAAAATATTTTCCCTTCTTTTTTATGTGGAAAATAGAGACTTGAGGAATGATGTTTTATTAGAAGTACAAGATAATCTACAATTTGAAATGTAAAAAAGAGGAAATAATGACATAACTTAAATCCAGGATAAGCAAAGATAATGATTACTATCTTATTATTGCCAAAAACAAAGACTATGAAACATGTGGTTTACAAGATTCATAAGAAGATGAGATCCATACAATTGGCGTTTGTGATATTCAACCTCAACCTCAAATTGGGATTCAATGCCACCGGAGTTAAAACTCCATTTATTTTGGCTTTAGGATTAACCTAGGCTTAGGGTGTTCTAATTTCTTTTTTTTAATTAAAAAATAGTGTTTTTCATTAAAAGAAAAGAGACAGCTTTTTCAAGATCATTCTTCTTAATATTTCATCAAAATCAATATTCCTAATCAACCCAATGATATTTTTAAGCCCAGTACTTTTGAAGATAAAAGTGAAACTTTTTGAATGAAATTGTTAAGATTGATTATTTGGCCCCCTTTTTTGGGAACCAAGTTAAAGGTAAGGAAATACTCTTTCATTCTAAGATTAAGGAAAGGGAAAAATATTTATCCTTTTAAATGACACAATTATATCCTTTCACTATCACAAAGAGGTGGGACCCACACCTTTATTTTTTTATCAACTCTCTCTCCTCCTTTATCTATCTTTTTCTCTCTTTATTTACATCCTTTAAAATGATACACACTTTACCCTTAAGGAAAATCATTAACCGTATAGTTGATTTATAATAAGATTATAGAGTGACCGGAGGAATCCTAATTTTGAATTCAAATCATAGTAATTGTGAGCAGAAAATCGACTAGTTGTCATGCAATTACAAATTTGACTAACCATGGGTATAGGTCCACTAATAAATGTTCTTTTAACCCAATTCATTAACTTTCAATCTAAAATTTTCAAAATACCACCAATTAATACTGGCTTTTTGACCATTGTAGCCTTTATGTAATAATTAATTACCAAATTAACCTTGATTGTAAACTATTTCAAAAATTTAACCTCACTTGAAAACATAACACCAATCTGTCCCTTATTTACCCGGGTACCCCCTTTACCCGGGTAGATTTAAAGGTACCCGGAAAGGGGGGTACTCTTATATTTCTAAATCTGGAAAATCATTATTTACCCGGGTATAGTTGATTTATAAATAACCCAGATTGAAAAACAAGCAGAGATGGTGCCATGCCAACTGAAGAACAACAACTCCGAATTGAAATTCTTGTTCTATAAGCTCCTATATATATTTCGGGTACATGAATTGCAACACGTATAAAAGCATGGTAACAAAGATTACAAATTTCCCAGAGCTGCATCTCGCTGTGCTCGTGGTATACTGAGGTGCGAATGATAACAAGAATGAGGTGATCCCCTTCTTTGACAACATTATCCACCGTCCATTTTAGTGCTTTGACGCTGCATGGAGAGAAATCCACAACCACGCCCAATCTCCTATTTACATTACCAGCCATTTCTCTCTACAACAACGATCAAACTATCTTATTTTTTAGACCTCTTTTTTGTTAAGTTGCTCTGTATACTAGGTCAAGTTTTGGTTTTGTTTTATTTTTAATGTTAACGTTTCACGTGACATTGAAGTTCTATGAAGCCAAAAAACCGCAACTTCTCAGCAGGCATAAGCACACAATTGCGTTTATATTTCTCTACCAACAAATGTTCTAAGAGTGTAATTTTCAATCTGGATTTTATATATAAAGAAAACCAGAAAAGTAATTATAACCTGTGTTTTTTGAGTTTTGTGGACACAAACTTCATCTTTGAGTTTGGCATTTTCAATTTGGAGTTGTTGTTCTTCAGTTGACATTGCACCATCCTTGCTTTTTTACTGGTGCATCTTACCCAACTCTTGTTTACCCGGGTAAAAATTAAGCATTTTGTCACACAATATATTGAAGTACCCGGGTAAAAATTTTTTCAAAATCTACCCGGGTAGGGAGGGGGTAGTGTTTGATAAAACAGGGGCAGATATGGTTTATGTTTTCAGGTGAGGTTAAATTTTTGAAATAGTTTATAATCAAGGTCAATTTAGTAATTAATTATTACATAAAGGGTACAATGGTAAAAAAGCCAATTAATACTAGATTACTTTTCTGTATGATATATTATGGACAAAGTGTGGGTTATGCTAATTAAGCTGAGTTGGTTCAGAAGTTCTAGAAGCCAAACAGAAACCTCAGCTCATACAGCACACTCATTTCATTTAATTTACCTCTACTGTAAAAACTAAATTTCCCACTCTATCATATTTTACTTTTTTTCTTCTTCTTTTTTTAATGCATCCCAACAACATGAACGAAACATCTTTAGTCTATCAATTTTTTTTTACGGTGCATCTTAATCAACTCTTGTTTACACCGGAAAAATTAGAGGAACTCTTCGTCACACAATATATTGAAGTACCAAATAAACACTAGTGATTATGTGATCCTTCATCATAATTCATGGTAAACAGGACCCTATGATCAGCATTCCCTATTCATACTGCACCTTCAATGACTTCAGTACACTGCTACTGGTAGTAGTTGAAGCACATGAGAATTTTCGTCAAGCACTTGCAAGTTGCCCCTATGTTGATTCAATCGTATGTTTCAATCCCACTATCAAAGAATGCAACTCGGGGTGTTAAAATGACAAAACCCTTATCACAATTTGGGCATTAAACTACTAGTTTCAACACAACCTGAACTTCTTAAAGCTCCTCAGCAATTCTGTTACATTCTGAATTTTTTAATTTTTAATTTTTTTTTTCGGATTTCCAATTTTATTCGCACCCATTTGGATAAAATTAATCTCTTTCGTGACATAGAGCACAAAGCTTTTTGCCGCAAACCCCAAGTTGCTTTGCCTAGAAATTGAATCAGAGACTGATGGGCCTTCAATAAAGTAACCAAGCTCATTAATTAGGAATTAGTATATATAGAGATGTTTAGGGTGAGGTTTTATTATGCATGTATTTAGAATTTTGGAGTGGGGTTTTGTGGAAAGGATCTCTTGGGATCTCTTTGGCCTAGGTATTTGGCTTTAGAGTGATTGAGGTCTTTTTGGTGCATATTTTCTGTATTTCCTTTATATTTTCTGCAATTTCAGATTTATAAAAAAGGGTTCCATCAATTTGGTATCAGAGCATTTCCGATCTAGAGAGTGCTTCTAGTCCAGATCTACCTAAAAAAAAAAAAAACAGAATCACGAGAGAGGAAGCATGGATCGCGTGAGGGAAGAAAGATTGAGAGGGGTGGAAGACGCTATCCGTCAATTGCAAGGAACAATTCAGAGACTCAAGGATGTAATAGATCAGCGCTACGACAGTCGGAATCTGAACGGAGTGCATGACGAAGGAAGAACATAGGGTGAAGAAGTTGAAGAAAAAGAAATCGAAGGTGCAGAAATAATCGGAGTAGAAAAAGAAAAGGCAAGAGACGTCGACGTTGTAGCAAAGAAAAAAAATACATATGAAAATGAAGAAGAAGAAATGAGAAAAGAAGAAGAAACAGATGTAGAGGAAGGAATAGAAAAAATAGAAGAAATGGTTGAAGACGGGGGAGGAGAAAAAGAAGATGGAGAATAGGCAAAAATACATTTCCATGGCCAGATCGATCTGGATTGCGTCTCTATAGATTAGAATATGGTTTTAGCTCAAATGGTGAATGTCATGTCTGGGCAAAGAATCAATGAAAAGAAAAACATCACGGGGAAGACGATGACTTTGGTGGGTCGAAATGGGTTTATTGGAATTGGACCAAGTTTGGGTCAGCTTAATCAAGTGGTATTCACAACCCATTCCAATAATCTGAGTGGAGAAACTAATGGTGGTGGGGCTGGATCGCTTAATGGGCCCAATACCAGAGGGCCCAATCAGACTTATCTTACTAGAACTAATGGGGCCCAAACATGGCCCAACAAAACAAATGCTGGTTTAGGGCACATTTCCTTCGAGAATGAGGAAAGCGAAGGATCAACACCAGGCACTCCCGCAACAAACGACAACAATTTTGACAAGCGAGGCGCATCTTACCGACGATGGACGACGGAGGAGACGGTCCGTGTTTATGTAGTTAGTGTTCTTGAAAGAGATGATGAAAAACTTCAACGTTACTTGCTTCAATTGGGACTTTATGACCCTGCATATGCCAAACAATTTTACTGCACTTATAAGAGTCTGGAAGAGAATATGATGACAATGGAAGCTGGTCTGAATGGAGAGGAATATGTACCTTTAGAGTCATCAATTTTCGAAACTGCAATGGATCCTTTGTGCCTTATTTTTAGTATAGCAAAGGGTGGAACTTGTAAAATCATATATAAAAAGGGTGATGATCTTTGGCAGGACCAGTTTGTGGTTCAAAGGGTATCACTAATAGATCAATTGCTTAAGTTAGAAAATCTTCATCTGCACTTAACAGTATACAAGGTGCTAGCAACTAGACAAGATGAAGAAAATGAAGGCATGTTTGAATTCATTCCATCGCGTTCAATATGCTTCAACCAATGGGATCCCGATGGAAGAGTTTCTCAAACAATGGAATTGAAGCTACCACTATGTTCAAAATGCTTCACACAATGGGACCCGGGTGGAAATTTCTTTTCACGTTATCTATCATTTCTCTTCACCTTGAGGACAAGGTGAATTTTTGAGGGGAGTATTGATGAGCCTTCAATAAAGTAATCAAGCTCATTAATTAGGAATTAGTATATATAGAGATGTTTAGGGTGAGGTTTTAGTATGCATGTATTCAGAATATTGGAGTGGGATTTTGGGGAAAGGATCTCTTGGGATCTCTTTGGCCTAGGTATTTGACTTTAGAGTGAGTAAGGTCTTTTTGGTGTATATTTTATGTATTTCCTTTATATTTTCTGTAATTTCAGATTTATAAAAAAAGGGTTCCATCAGAGACATTTCAGCCCCAACATTCTGATTATTCGAGCAGAGAATTGATTGATCAATTCTGAACATAATGAATCAAAGTAAGAACCTACCGACAATTAATTCCAGGTACTTAAAAGCTACCACCATCCAGTGGTTTTTTCAACTGAACTACATATAGGTCATAATGTAAGCGTATCCAAGCATCATCAGAAAATTCATGAAAGTACAAACAAAAAGTATATAGAAGTCTTGGTTAAGACATCTAATACCAACTACTTCCATACTTTTCTTGGCAATATAGAAGCCTCATATCTGTAATAAACAAACTAAAGACCAAAGTCTCCTAATCACGAGAAAAGATGAAGATTAAAGAGCAATCATGCAATAAAAACAATTGCCAAAAATACAACTCCTTGAAGGCTTGGATAATACAAAATTTTATAAAAACAAAAACAAAAAAAAAAGCACATCTTGCCAGCATTTTTCACATTCCGAGAAGCCAATAAAACATAGGCACCAAATTTTGCCCATATTGGGCAAAAAAAAACCTTCCTGTGAGCCTGTCATTTTTTACCTTTTGAAATATAGGCTAAATACAAGTACACTAAGAACGGGGCATCTTTTATTTGAATAAGCGGGGAAGAATTTCATGAGCACCAATGTCCAAAACCTCTGGGTCCCTGAATATAACAAATACAAATTAGCTTCAAATCTCTAACTAAGTTTATATAACTGAAGAAATGAAGAAGTGTTTTCTCTGAATAACTCAATTTCTTGATTCATTGAGACCCAATGGGTCCTTTTTATATTGAGTACAATGAGCTACACCAATAAATAGCAACAGTAAACTAAGAGACTTATTTACAATAATAAAAAGGGCCGACCCAGTTCAAATACCCACTTCGTGAGTGTCTGGGGAAGGGAATACTCTAGGCAGTCTTTCCCCTGCTTTTTGCAGAGAGACTGATTCGAACCCGCGACCTGACACACCACGGCAAGCAAGCTTACCGCTGAGCCAAGCCGGCCCTTCTTATTTACAATAATAAGAAACACTAATAAATAAGGGAACATATAACAAAAAAGCAATAAATGATAAATCTCAATCTAGAATATTCTACACTCCTCCCCTCAAGTTGGGAGATATATATTGATCATTCTCAACTTGCTGATCAAAACCTCAAAGGTCGGCTTAATTAATCCTTTGGTGAGAATATCTGTCGTCTGTTCCTTGGTAGGTATATATGACAAGCATACACTACTGTCTTCTAATTTTTCTTTGATAAAGTGACGATCAACTTCCACATGTTTTGTTCTGTCATGATAAACAGGATTTTGAGCAATGCTGACATCAGCCTTATTATCACAATATAATTTGATAGGTAGGGAATAAAAGATCTTCAACTCCTCCAGAAGCCTTCTTAACCAAATTCCTTCGCAAATACCATGGGCTAGAGCCCGAAATTCCTATTCTGCACTGCTTCTTGCAACAACAGTTTGTTTCTTACATCTCCAGGTCACAAGGTTTCCCCAGACATAAGTACAATATCCTGAAGTAGATCTTCGGTCCATTGCAGAGCCAGCCCAGTCTGCATCTGTATAAATTTTAATCATCCTTTTGTTACCCTTTTTAAAGAGAATTCTTCGACCAGGGGAGTTTTTGAGGTACTTGATGAGAATTCTATAAACAGCACTGAGGTGTTTTTCCTTAGGAGAATGCATGAATTGGCTAACCATGCTCACAGCAAAAGCAATATCAGGACGAGTGTGAGACAAATAGATTAATTTCCCTACCAGTCTCTAGTACTGCTCCATATCAACATCTTCCCCATCCTCAACTCCCAACTTGATATTAGCTTCAATTGGAGTTTCTGCCGGCTTGCACCCAAGCATACTTGTTTCTTGCAACAGGTCTAGAATGTATTTTGTCTGAGTTAAAGAAATTCCTTCCTTACTCAGAGCAACTTCCATGCCAAGGAAATATTTGAGAGATCCAAGATCTTTTAGTTCAAACTGGTCAGCTAAACATTTTTTTAAAGAGGTTATCTCCTCGCTATCATTACCAGTGACAATTATGTCATCAATATAAACGATGAGAATAGCAATTCTACCTTTGTCGGAGTGTTTAAAATATAAAGTGTGATCAGTCTGAGCTTCGGTGAACCCTTTCCCCTTAACAGCTTGAGTAAATTTCTCAAACCATTCTCTGGGAGATTGTTTAAGTCCATAGAGAGACTTCTGCAACTTGCACACAGAACCATCCCCTTTTTCAAAAGCAAGAGGTGGATCCATGTAAACTTCCTCATGAAGATCATTCAAGAGACATTCTTAACATCTAATTGTTGCAATGGCCAATCAAAGTTGGCGGCAAGAGATAGCAGAACGCGGATAGTGTTAAGCTTGGCAACAGGAGCAAATGTCTCCTGATAATCTATCCCATGGGTCTGAGTAAATCCCTTAGCAACTAATTTGGCCTTATACTTATTGATGCTATTATCTGCATTAAATTTTATTGTGAACACCCACTTGCAACCAACAGTTTTCTTTCCTTTAGGTAATGTCACAAACTCCCATTTTCCATTTTTTATAAGTGCACCCATTTCTTCTAACACTGCATTCCTGCATTTTGGGTCATCAAATGCTTCTTGGATATTTTTGGGTATCCTGGTACTATCTAACATAGTGTTAAAAGCACGAAAACCTGGAGACAACTTCTCATATGAGATATAATGGGAAATAGGATGAGCAGTGCAGGATCTAGTACCTTTCCGAAGAGCAATGGGCATATCAATGTTGGCTGTACTAGTGCATTCGAGTGAGTTGCTGGAGCAAGGACTCGAGTCAGGATCTTGGCAGTCTAGAGTATCTTGATGTGTTTTACGCCTGCTGTAAAATTTTCCCCATTTACCAGGAGGATCACTAGTCTCAAGTATGGTTGCTCCCCCTATTTCCTTCCCAATAACTCCCCCGGTTTCCAAAGGCCAAGGTAAGACAGCAGCATCATTTGGTTTCCTAGACTTGTCTTCATCCATACTAATACCAATAGACTCCCCCAGAAGAGAAGTCGGGGAAAAAAAGGATTGTGTCTCATAAAAGGTAACATCTATGGAAACAAAGACCTTACGGAGAGAAGGTGAGTAATACTTATAACCTTTTTGATTAGGGGAATATCCTATGAAGACACATCTAATAGATTTAGGGTAAGTTTGGACCTTTGATGTGGAGGAATATGCACAAAAACCACACAGCCAAATAATCTTGGAGGAAGAAAAGAAAGGGCATTGAAAGAGGGAAAAGATTTAGTAAGACAAGATAAAGGAGAATGAAAATTTAGTACCCAAGAAGGCATCCGATTAATGAGATAAGAGGCTGTCAAGACGGCTTCCCCCCACAGATATTTGGGGACATGCATTGTGAATAAGAGGGCTCGAGCAACTTCTATGAGATGTCTATTTTTCCTTTCAGCCACCCCATTTTGTTGAGGGGTGTTAAGACAAGAACTTTGATGAATAATTCCACGTTGGTTTAAGTAATCTCCAAGGACAAAATTAAAATATTCAGTACCATTGTCTGTTCGCAGAATTTTGATAGAGGTCTGGAATTGAGTTTGAATCATAGCATGAAAGCTTTTAAAAGTGGATGCCGCATCAGACTTATCTTTTAAGATATATACCCAATATACCCTAGAATGATCATCAATGAAAGTAATAAACCAACGAGCACCCGAGACATTTTTTTCACGAGCAGGACCCCAAATATCACTATGAATCAATGTAAAGGGAGAAGATTCATGATATTTCTTAGGAGAATAAGTGACACGAGAATGCTTTGCAAACTGACAAATATCACAAAGAAAGGAACTTAGCTTTTTATTGATAAATAAGTTCGGGAATAACTTCTGAAGATAAACAAAATTTGGGTGTCCTAACCTACGATGCCATAACAAAACATCATTACAGTCATCTGATAAACAAGGATGCCTTGAGGCACGTAACTAAGAGTATGTAACAGCAAAGGTTACATGCTAATAATTGATATTTGTTAGGAGATACTAGAAGTATAAAACTGGGTTTATCATCTATCATTTAACATGACCACAAAAATTTTCCTACACACACAACATTTTGTGGGGCCCGCAGCAAAAAAAATAAAAAATTCTGGCACGCAAAACGAGTCTCTATAACATAACACAATCACTTTTCCTACAACATAACTCTTATAAAACCCTATAAAACTATCCGAGCAAGCTTCGGCATTAAGTACATGTTAGGATCCTTTGAATAGGCATTACACAATTTAGGCAAAAAAATCTTTTGAGCACAACATCTACGCACCACAAGGCTATGATGAAAGCAAAACCAATTTACGTTGTGATATCAAGAATCATAGTTGAAAGATTTCCTACGAGAAGTTCTTTTCCAAAGTTACTAAACATTTTCAGTCAATACAGTATATTTAAAACAAATAGGTATGCTGTGCATCATGAACCAGGAGAGCAGCTTCTTTTAACAAGATTTTTTATTATTGGGGTGACTCTTTTAACAAGATTTTATAAGCGAATTTGATTCTTCCATTTCATGCACATCAAAAGGTTAATTAAATCTATGCTTCCTTTGGAATGGAAGTACATTATGGCAACTTATGACTCTGAATACACTTTAAAAAGCCTGATATGGTAACCCCAAGGTGTGCCACAGTTGGTAAGCAGACTGTGTTCAAGGAGGGACCCATAGTTTTAAATAGCGGGTAGCGGCCAGTAGCGGCCGACCCCCAAAACGCTATAGCGGTATAGCGGGTAGCGGTAAAGCCGCTACTGTGAAGTCCATATTTACTTATAATAAATTATACCACATATATAAATACTATATAAATTCTATAAGAAAAGAAATCACCCAAAATAGGAGGAGATGAGGAATGGAAAATATAATACTACACATTCAAAACAAGGATTCAAGGAACATAAAGTAACTAAATTAATAACAATTTGTTATTATGATTACAAATAAAAATAGGAAAGAGGAGAATAGGGGTAATGATGCAGTGAACTAGGAGAAGGAGCTGTCAAAACTCAGTTTCCAAGAATCTGAATCGTAGCTGCAGCCTGCAGCATCACCTACAGCTTTTTCTCTTGACTTCTTCGCATTATTTCTTTTTTTTTAATTATGTATTTAGTAGCATTCTTAAATTTTGTCAAACCAAGCACTGCAACGGACACATTACCCAAAAAAATGCTGGCTTCTCAACTAAAATATCTATTTCACCCCTCACTTATTCTAGCCTTTTCCTATTATACCCTTAAATGATACTTAAATTTACAAAATGCTGCCACCCGTGCGTTTCACATTTCTTTTTCTCCCTGAATGTCTGTAACTTCTCTTCAGTTCCCTGTAGCGGCGCGGTAGCGCCGCAAGAGCTTCCGTCCGCCACCGCTGCAACCGGCCGCTACTGACCGCTACCGGAAACCGTCGCGTCGCGGTGCGAAAATAGCGGTTGGGTGCCGCAACACGCAACTGAAGCGGTATAGCGCGCTAAAGCGGCGCTATTTCAATCATAGGAGGGACCATGTGACTAAAAAGTCAAGGGTTTGAATCCAAGGCGAAGCACTTTGGGGCCAGTGGTAAAAACCCTTACGCTCTACGCGACAAAGGGGATTAGTCTCCTCCAAATAGGTGAGAACAGCCCCAGGAAACTTTTAAAAAAAATAAAAAAGCCTGATGGAGAATAATCTTTCAAATTTCCAAACAAGCTGATTATGAAGGAGAATGTTCCTTCTTGTAGGTTTAGCACAGGATACTTAAAATCGTCCCCCAACTGCCCTTCCAATAACTCCTCTGCACCCACCCCCAAGAAAAGGAAAAAGAAAGAGTAACTAGGTAAATAAATCCGTTTAGCATATTTTCCACATATTTGCAGTTAGAACAGAAATAATAATTAGTAAATAATAAGAAAAGGCTGATTATAGAAACCATTACTACAAGCATCTAACCTCACATTATTACTCACCATAAATAACATGGATTATATTCAGTAAATAAAGAGAGGGTGAGAGAGAAACCTGCACAATGTATGTCCCTTTTCATTCGTACTGGGAATAAACCACAGCTTTCGCAGGGAAGGTGACTCAAATTGAACAAAGAAGCCATCATTCTGCACATGTTTCCACTTCCTTGATCCTTGGCCTTTCCAGACCTGCAGAAAAAAGATTGTCATTTAAGATATCTGCAATGATTTAGACTCTGCAATTCTAAATGAATGAGCAGATGGGCAGTCAATCTTAACCACACAATTAACCTAAAATAAATATGGATCTCAGTTTGTAGAGCTGATCTGTTGAAAAGGGATATTGACCAGCTAGCCCATTCTTTACATGTTCAAATGAATAACAGGTAAAATGTAGGTGATATTAACACGCCTATGGCCAAGTAGAGAACCAATAAGATCCCAATAACAGTTAATCAAATGGAACATAGCCCAAAGGAAAACTCCAAGGGGATGTTAGGGATGGGGGTGATAGAATACTACCCATGACGAGGGTGTACATTAGGAAGGGCTGTAGAGGATTAGGCTCATCCCATGCTGGGTGTGTGATTAATTTTATTAGAGGCGGTTGATTCTGTAAGTATGGATGATTGATTCTGTATTTAGGGATGGAATTGTGGGTGATGATCCTGTATTTATGGGGTCAATTTATGAGTGATCGATTCTGTAATTATGGGTGATTGATACTGTATTTATGGGGATATATATGAATAGGGGAGAAGGTGCAGGTTATTAGGCAGACACTAGGGGTGGCAATTCGGTCAACATGACATGACACGAACACGAAAGCATTCAACACGAACTTGAAATCGGGTTAAAACCTTTGATACGTACACGACCCGCTTATTTTGCTGGTTGACACGATACGATATGACAAGAATAACCCGTCAACCCCAAACTATATTACCTATTAAGCGGATTGACACAACACGAATAACCTGAAAGAAGATTAAGGAGGGTCAATTTTCGCAGGTCGACATGCGACACAACACAAATTTTTTGGGATCAGTTTTTGCCAACACAAACACAACACGAAATTTGAAAACGTATAGACTCGAACACAAATTTTTCATGTCATGTTCGTGTAATGTCAACGGGTCGTGTTGAAAATTGTCACCCCTAGGCAGACTATTGCATAAGTAGAATTTGGAGAGATCACGTATATCTCGAAAGCTCGAGAACATTGTTTCTTTCCTTTTTTATGCTATTCGTACTCTTTTAATTGATTCCGTACTGGTATTAGTCATTAATAATACAATATTCTATTTTATTTCTACTTTTATCCCTTGCTTTCCGAATGAATCCGATCAATCGGTATCAATAGTCTGCCTAATGACCTTCCCCTTCTCCCCTATTTATCACAGATTCCCTATAAATATAGGATCAATCACCCATAATTACATAATCAATCACTCATAAATACGAAATCAATCACACACTAGCATGGGAAGGGCCTAATCCTCTATAGTCTTTTCTATTGTATACCCTAATCATGGGTGGTATCCTATCATAGGGTTTCGGATGGAAAGGGAAAGGAAGGTGAATTTTTCATTTAAAGTAAATATTCTCTAAATTAAGAATCTTTTAGAATGAAAGGAACAAAATCATAGATTATCATAAAACCTTGTAATCATCCCTTATTCATTTTTATAAACACTATGTAACTCTTTTAAATCTTAATTCAAAAATAAAAACTTCACTCCCCTCGCCTTTTCCTTCAAAATCCTCAATTCAAACCTACATTAAGAGAAACCAGAAAAAAAAAGACCTAGATATAAATGGCCTTCCGAAAACTTCGTTTTTGACCCCAAAACAATGAAATCTTAGTGGGAACAGGCATTTTTATTGTTGTTGACTTGTTGTATTAACCAAGCCCACCAAAAAATAAGCTATTCACATGGATTGAAAAAATGAAATGGAGAAGAGAAGAGAAGATGGAAAGGGAAGCATAAAGCTAGTCTCCAGCCAAAACCTTTTGGTGTTAGCCAGCAAAAGCGATTTAAACTAGAGAAAGAGATATTATTGATAAGGAAGTAATCAAGTAAAAGAAAGACGACAAGATATCCCAAAAAAGGAGGAAAACAAGACCTTTATTTTGATTTATTTTACTTATATTTCCTTTTTTTCTAACCCATGCACCCTTTATGAACTACTTTATTATTATTATTTTTACCTATGCAACGGGCTGGTTGGCAGCCGAAAAACCCTTTTTCCTACCAAGCCCTGGTCAGGCTTGGGAAGTTTCTGACCGTCTTTTCTTTCTTTTTCTTTTCCTTTTTTTAAATTTTTAAAGGTAATGGGTTCAAATCCAGGAAACAGTCTCTTTGCAATTATGCAAGGGTAAGGCTGCGTACAAGGATTTCCTCCACCCCACACTCGCTAGTCGGGTTTAACGGGGAGTGGTTTTTTGGTTTTTTGTTAGAACCGTCTATTTTTTGAAAGTTCGAATTTAAAGGAATTGATGCCACTTGGGCTGTTAGCCCTTTAGGGGGACTGGGGAGGACCTGGTTTCAACCAAGGCAGAAAACATTTCCCCTCAGCCCCACTTTCACCATCACCACCCATGGAATATGTAGTGTATCAAAAGAAACTAAACTACTAAGGGCTACAATATTTTACTAATAGAATGATACTACAGACCTTTTCCTATTTTCTTTTCAAGTAGTGCTACAATACCAAATTCATGACACACCTACGGACATGTAAGCATCTAAATGAACTGCACTCACACCAGGCCCACCTAAACTGATAACCGGATCAACTTAAGCACTTTTTGTACTACAAATTTCACACACCTTGCATGCTAGGTGTGTGCAAATATCATTTCTCTTTCTTCCCTAATTGATGATGTGATCGGCCTCAAAAGTCTGACCCCATACCTCCAATAAAATTTCACAGTTAACTGTGGAGTTTCTTAACCACCTACATTTTCTGCTATAGAAGATTCAACCCTCATATTTAACGCAGTAAGAAATCAAAAGTTACCTGTGGATAAGCAATGATGCTTTTGGGAGCCACTAAGCAGGCAGCGTTGGAGAAAGACTCCTCAGCATACTGCCTGAGAAATGAAAAGCAGTTGCTGTGTGTATGTGGCGATTCAAAGGCCTGGTAAATGAGATGACACAAATGTAAGTAGATTAAAAATCAGAATGCCATATAGGGAAATTTATTAAGTTCCTCTTCATAATTACAAGCCAACAACAGAGACCAGCTAAATATGCATGCATATGAAGCTCTATAGTCATAAATCAAAGGAAAGCAGGAAACGTATCTCCAAAAAAAAAAAAAGGAAAGCAGGAAACCATAATAAAAATCAAGTAAGCCACAATGAATATATTATACAAAGATTTAACAGGAAAAATATGTACCTTATCAATGTTCACAATTGGGGAGTACTTATCAGTCTGTGTCTTTTCCTTATCAAGAAGAAAGTAAACTCTGGCATCCACTGAAGAAGTTTGATGCCATGATTTTACAGCAGTCTCCATAGTCTCAACAAGGAATGAGAAAATGTCTTTACAGCATTCTTCAGATCCATACTTTCCAGACTGCATGAGGGAGATTGTTTCAGTCCTCACTTGGGAAATTTTAAAAATGTTGCATGAGTATATGGAAAAGTTAATTTTTTAACTACCTTATAAGTATCAATAACAAGGAATCCAAAGTTAAAGGAAGCAGATAAAACAAAACATCTCATAAAACAAAATACAGAAAAAGGAATGAGATATATTTCCAACATTATGGGTTCATTTTCCAGTTTTTTTTAATTCTTTTTCCCTGTTTTTGAGAATTGGAGTCTTTGATGTTGACTATTAAATTTGGATGAATGACTATACGGTTCAGTTCAGAAGTGTTGATATCCTACTGCTTATTGCCATATATAAACACAAATATGGCATAATAACATGAGACGGAAGATCCCACCTATATATATAAACACAAATAAAGCATAATAACAATAAAATCACAATCACAACTACATTTGAATGTATATATTCTTCCTTAACACGTTTGCACTGCCAGAACCAGTAGGGCGCTAGCATTAGCAGGGGCACTAGTAACAGCAGGTGCATTAGGACCACTAGGACCACGCCCAAAACCAAGAAATGACAACAACAACACCTAATCAGATGTCACACAGCTCAAACCAGTCGAAAGCAGAGAAAACCAATAGGATCCCCCACGAACCAGAATGGGAAGTGATAAATCCCACCAGAAACAGCTCAGTTCAAGTCGCACAAGCACAGATGAGGTTGCAAAGCTGAGGACATGTAGCCTAGCCTTAGAATGCACGAGGTCGTACAGTTGAGGTCGTACTCCAAGAACATTAGGGTTCGGCTGGAGAAGGTTTAAAGCAGGTTAATTTTTAAGTGGGTAAATCAAAAATACCACTGTTTAACTGTGGGTGGGTGAATTTTAGGGCTGGAGTGGGTTATTTTGAACCTGCCTGACCCAACAACCACATTTCAACAGAAGCTTGCAACTCACAGGAAATGCACGTTTCATGGCAATTTTTTGCATGCTAACACTTGATTCATGAGTGATCCCACCAAAACATGTTCACAGGTAGAAAAGGGATTGCGAGGTCAAAGAACGTGCAGAATTGTATGTACAATTCTATGATCGGAATCACAATTTTGACTAAGATGAGCAGCATGATACCTATAGAGGTGGTAGTTTATGGTTTATACATAGCAGTGAAGGTAAGACCTGGAACTCACCAAGGAAGAGTGTGAGATCCCAATGAATGACAATGCAGATATATGATGATCCTGCACTAAGAAGATTGCATGCCATGGGAACAAGAGTCTGAGATCATGCTAACAGCTTGCCTTCCATAAGTAGAGATAATATGGTTCCAATTTCTACTAACAACATACTGAAGATAGCTATTATGATCCTTATTGTTGTGATTTACATGGTTAGAACAAGACTGGTGTATTCAATTCTTACAAATCTTATAGCAATCATGATCAAAATCCTTTCAGAGTTGAATAAGGAAAATCTCAAGTTGAGCCAATTTGGGTTATCCAAAATTGGTTAGATCCGAATTTCAGATTTTCAGATAACTTTGATAAAGCATTTGAGCAACTTCATTCCATTGTCCTATATGTGAAGGACGATTCACCACGAAGAAAAGGAAGCAGAGGTAGGATGGGAATTTGATAAAAGTACTGATCAGGTTCAGGATCCTTTATGCAAATTGAAGAGATTAAATACTAATAATGTTGATGTGAAGCCTATGGAAGTTCAACCAACTTTTTTCAGCCTTCACTTTGATTTTTTATTCATGAGGAAGTTTAAAATCCAAAGCTGTTAATCTTGATGTTTCTTCCACCGCCACCAATTGGCCACCTTGAAGACTTCAAGGTGAGCTTTCTGCTTTTGTAACCATGGTCGTCAAAATCAAGATCGTATCTAGAATTGGAAGTAAAGGGAAATTTTCAAACTTAAATGTAAGGGTATAAAAACAGCAACACTGAGAAACAGAACAGAGAAGCAGCAGAATAACAGAACAGAAGAGAAGAGTCTGAACCAGCAGTACTGCAGTAGAGCCCAACCCAGCTGAACCAGGGTAGAGTCCAAGAACCAGAGTAATGGCTGAACCAATGGAAACAGAAGCAGCAGAGGAGAAGAGACTAAAAACTAGCTGAAACAGCAGCAGCAAAAGAGATTCAGCACGATGGGATTCAAAATGAAGAGAAGGGGGATTCAGGTCTAGCCGAAGAGGAGGGATGTAGCAACAGCACAACAGTAGGTTAGGGCTTCAATATGAACGGGGTTCAAAGCGGACCTTAAAAATCGGGTCTTCAGATTCCAGTGCATGTGGATCTTCAAATTAGAGTTTATTGCAGCAGGGTGGGATCATCCACAATCCAATTGCTCTTACCGGATGATCCTATGATCTTACAATGATACTCAACAATCATACCCGGTCCCACCAAAACAAGTTTCTGAGCATGAATGAGGTTTCTAGTGGGGGGAAAATCATCAGATCGAGCAATCGGACAAAGAAGATCGCAATTTTTACTACCATGGTTGCAACACTTCAAGACTAAAGGACAAGTTTTAAGCAACCAAGGAAGAACGGTGAAGAAATAGGGAAAGTAGTACTGCATGGATTAGGAAATGGAAGGATATATTTGTATTGATTGGGATTTTACTGTTATATTAGTATTTATTTGTTTTGTATTTTGGGTGTTATTAAGGTAAGTTTTACTAAATTTGGGTTATTTGAAGTTTTTATTTTTTCATTAACTTAAGAAATTTCAGTTATCAAAAAGGATAACTATGTACTGAATTTGATACTTTAGACTTGATTTAAGAATCAAAATTGTTCTTAAAGTTCTATTTGTCCCTCCTCAGTATACTTGTTCCCCTTATCTTCTGTATTTCTCCCTCCTATTTGTCTCTCTCACTGAATTTCTTCTTCCCTTCTATTTGTCTCTTACCCCATCTACATCATATATATTAATTAATGCAAACGAAAATCTAACAGAGCACATCTCTTTATGTACTCCTACAAATTACAATAGAACAGGAATACATGTATACTAACCATTTCAGGTTTCAATGTATCTAAATGTTTGGCCATGTCAACATTTGATTTCATATTCTCCAGTTCTTGAGCTCGCTCGCTATCTTTCACTAGTTGGTTTATCTTCCTTATCTTTTTTGATACTTCTTGACTTTGTGGGTTATACTGCAAAGCTATCTGAAAGGCAGCTAAAGCCTACAAATATTCACACAAGCAGATGTATTAGAACCAAAAACCCAAAAATTTAGTAGATTACCCAGCTTCCAATAAAATATTAAGAAAAAAGAAGTTATATACAGTACATACGTCATCATATCTTTTCATGGCCTCCAAAATGCATCCCTTCCTGAAATATCCCTGGAAATGTAGTCAAGCAGCATCGCTCAAAAATGTATTTCAAGGGTTCAAACACTGTTAATATTAAGAAAATTTGATGAACAGTTACCTTTTCCCATTGGGGTTTTAATTTAATAGTCATCTCAGCATCATCAAGAGCTTTACTAAGCTTATCCAATTGAAGCAATGCTGCGGCACGATTACTGGGAGACAACGTATGAACAGAATATACATCACGACAAGATATTTATGGATAGAGTGCTGATACATATCTCAAAGTTGAAAAACATAGATCCAAACTACTCAATTAGCATAAGAAAGAACAAACCAGTAACTTCCAAGTGTACCAGACAATGCATTTCTAGAATGACCTATATTAGTAATTATCCCCAGCAATGTGCCATCTGGCATTAGATGTGATCAGAAGCTCAATTAATGTGTGGGACAATTAACACAAACAAATATCAAACAAGACTTAAGCACAAAAAAGGATATAATGAAATAGTTAACCAGTCAAAGAAATAACCCTATTCTGAGCGCTCAGTCATGATAAGCATCTCCAGAATTATTTTTACAGTAGTCTGGAATCTGGATTAACGTCACTGTTTTAATGTTCAAATGCAGTAATAGATAATATATACCTCATGCCATAATAATCATATCATATGATATATGATGGGACATGGAAGAGTGGGCGTATCCAAACACTATGAAAGCTACAGAATAATCCCATTAAAACAAATGATTTACAAACTAACAATAAAATAAAAAAATGCCATTACTACTATTCCATCAGAAAGACAGGAAATACGATCTGACACCACCATGCAAGTATTATAATGACCATCAGGAAATGGTATATGCAGAGGAAGCAAAAGGCGACCATTGGAACTTGCACTTTAAACCATGGTGAAGCTCTTTCTCTATTACTGTGACAGTATTTTTTTTTTTTCCTTTTGATATAATACAGTGTCAGTTCAATAAACAAAGCTCACGTACCTTCAAGGCATAAGTGAGTTAAAGACCCTAAGGAAGCATCTCTATAAGTAAGACACCAATGACACTCTTATGAAGTAAGACATCAAGAATTGCAAGGCAAAGGACTATTTGGTTTATGAGAGGGTGTACAAGGGATAAGCACACCACCAATTTTTCTAATACTTTTATCTATCATTGTAATTTCCTCTTTTCATTATTTTTGTGATATGTTCTATTTTCAGAGTTAGCCACCTAGCTTCCGGGCTTTCGATACCGTGTTCTTTTAGTAGACCTCACTACTCAGAACAATCCAGTAAATATGTTCAATACAGTCTACTAATCTACACGGTCTCACATTAACAGAAGAGAAATTTGATGAAAATGAAAGCTTCTTTCCCATTCAAGTGCACCATCTAAAGCGCCGCATTGATCTAACTCGGACCCAAATAACACATTGCATTGCCAAACTGCCACTAAAACTCCACTTCTGAAACCTTTCATGAACTGACAATAAAACTTGACACTTCATAGTCTATAAAAACTGAGAATTCCAACAAAACTAAAAAACAAAATAAAAAAATGCACAAAAAAAAGATTACCCACTTCTGATATAGTGTTGAGAACAAGGACACAAACAAAACCAGAAGAAAACAACAAAACCTGGATCGAGAAAACCACAATGCACAGGCAGAATTTGAAACCCAAAAATTCAATCAAAGAGAAAAATGTTACCACAAAGAAAAAGATTAAAAATTTGAAAGAAAAAGAGTACCTATAGAGTGTGGGGTTTGAAGGGTCTTGCTTGATGGCTTGAGTGTAGAGTGCAGCAGCTTTGAGATACTTGCCTGACTTGAAAAACTCGTTGCCCTGATCCTTCAGAGACATCTCCGAACTTGATCCTTCTTTTTTTTCTGCCATTGATGATTTTTTACTTCTTTTTTTTTTTTACCTTAAAATTTGTGATTCAGGTTACAGATGTATGTAGGGTTTACCAATATGCTTGTTCCTTCCAAAACCTTTTCCTTCTCTGTTCTAGATTCTTTTGTTCATAGGTATATATAGTGTTATTATATGTTATATGTTATATTATATTATTATATTTTTGTTTTGATTCCAATTGAATTAAATTTTTGAGCAAAAGTTAAATTATTCAATTTAATACGTTTTCTTATAACATCCTATAAGTTTGGTTTAAAAAGCAAATTGGATTTGGTGGAGTTTCCAGTTTTCTATTGGAAATTTTTAATATACAAATTTATTCAAATATGATGATTTAATTATATCAAAATATAATAGAGTGTGAGTATTATTTCATGGGATAGGATATTGTAATAATCAATTAAAATTATTATCAATCAATTTTAGTCATAGATTGATTATGTTAATCCAACGGTTATATTTATTTCTATCTTTGTATGGTTATAACTCCTCATATTTAATGTTTTCGCATTAAATATGGAGAATCATAATCATATAAAGATAAAAAAAAATATAAAGTATTAAATATGAGGAATCATAATCATATAAAGATAGAAATAAATATGACCGTTTTGATCAACATAATCAATCTAACGGTGAAATTGATTGGATTATTAGTAACCTTAATTGTTGTTACAATATACTTCTCCTTATTTTATACCAATATAAGATACACTCTCGGTGATTCTATTTATATCTAACGGCTCTAATATATTAAATACGTCAAATGTTAGACATGAACATATCAATGGTCAAGATTGGATATAAGATTTTTTACTCAAAAACTAGTATAAAAATAGGGAAAAACTATTCTCATGTTACATGAGATAAGTTTTCACTCCTGCACACCCTTCGATAATTGTGCCACTTTTTTTTTTTTTTTTTCAGATAGTGGAGCCCACAAAATTGTCTCTATGACATGAGATAATTTATCTTCTTTAACATGAGATTAATAAAATCCAAATAGGAAAAAACTATTCTCATGTTATAACTTAGGGTTTTATAAGAGTTATGTTGTAGGAAAAGTGATTGTGTTATGTTATAGAGATTCGTTTTGCGTGCCGAAAGTTTTGTTTTTTTTTTTGGTTGCGGGCCCCACAAAATGTTGTGAGTGTAGGAAATTTTTTGTAGACATGTTAAATGATAGATGATAAACCCTATAACTTATCACAAGTTTTTCTTTTTTTTTTCAGGTGGTGGAGCCCACAAGTTTATCTCTATAACATGAAATAACTTATCTCCTTTAACATGAGATTAATAAAAGGGAATAAGACTTCTGTTGTTACAGCAAAAAAAAATTCTTGTAGTGGAGTTCACAATGAAGAGAGAGAAAGGTGTAATAGGTGAGAGAAAACAAAATGGTGGGCCCTAACTTATTTTATGTCTCTGCTGCAAGAAAAAAAGTTTTGTAGCAATGGTAGAAGTTTTATTCCCTTAATAAAATCCATAAAAATAATATGTCCTTATGACTCTAGACTAATTCATAAAAAAGTGATAAATACTCTTTACCAAAAAAAGAAAAGAAAAGTGATAAATACAATTTCAATATGCTTGAATTTTTATTTAATGTTAAAAGTTTTGGTTTGAATGAATCCAAAAATAATTCAGGATAAAATCGAGTTACCTAAGTAGATCATGCCAGAATGCATCTACCTTTCATTTATTTTTTCACAATTTAATTGAGGTTAATTTTTCATGATTCTATCAAATCGTAATAGATTCTTTTATGTTAAAATTTCACATATGTGTCATGTGAAATTTTTATGTATGAAAAAAATGTGTGTCATTTTAAAGGATGTAAAGTTATGTCGAGAGAAATAGATAAATAAAGAAGAAGAGAGAGTTGACAAAAAAAATAAAAGTATAGGTCTCACCTCTTTGTGAAAGTAGAATGATGTAAGTTGTGTTATTTAAAAAGAAAAACATTTTCCCTTCATCTATATATCTTTCTTCATTAATAATAAGTAAACCCTACATATTTAATGCATGTGAAGTGAGGGATTGATACAAAAAAAAATCAGGTGTCGATTCTTAATATGAGAGATCTACTCCCAAATCTAAAACACTTATTTGGGTTCAAAGATTTTAAACAAATCAATCACTTTTTTTATTTCTCTACTAGATCATTGATTTTTCGATTAATTCAATTCGAATCGGGTAAGATTATAATGCAGCAAAACTACTTGTACCAAGTTTTTAACGCATGTACTGAGAACTCAAACTTAAAACCACTAGTTAAGTTAGAATAATTTAGTATATGTTGATCTAAATATCTGATAGTAATTTTAGGTAACGGGAGACTCATTCCCAGCTTCTTGGTTTGGCTTGCTCTTCTTCAAATAATTCTTAGTTCTAATGACATGAAGAAACGAAGAAAATCTCGAGATTCCGGAACCCTATACTGTGAAGTAAAACATTCTTTAATGAAGAAACCCTTTACCGTGAAGTAAATTGAACTATGCATAGTGGAGAAGACTTGACCCAACTCCCAAGTCAATTGACAAAAAATTTAAAATAATAAAAAATAAAAAACTTAAAGGCTAAAACTCTATTTTCGTTTAGGGGAAGGATATTCTTACTACCAAAATTTTCTACTATTAACTTACTACCTATCTAATCACCATTGAATCAAAAAGAGAGAATGCTAAAAAGTTTTTGAAAAAAAAGAATATGTTGATCCAATGGTGATTAGATAGGTAGTGAGTTGGTAATAAAAGATTTTGGTAGTAGGAATATCTCTCCTCTTCGTTTATAACATTTGACTAGAATATCATATTCGACATGTGATTCCAAGTTTCCAACTAGTCACGTAAGCTTCATGTCAACACTCACCGTTTGTAGTTTAGCTGACATCAACTTAAGGATACATTAAAATGAAAAAGTACTATTTAAAATGTAAAAAATAAATAAATAAATCAAATCTGAAATTTGGTGAAATTTTAGGGGATGGTTGATCCTTCCGGTACTATCTTTGAAAGAGGTTTAAAGTCTTAATTCTGGATTTAACCCAAATAAGATTACCTCTCGTGAAGGATATCTGTGAATTATCCAAAAAAAATAAAAAAATTCTAGCTATTCCTCTAATCAAAGGATTGGCTGAAATAAAATCTTGTAGTGTATTAGGCATTAAGATGATCTTGCCAATTCTTCTGATTTTTATATTATTGGTTGTTTTTTAGTGATTATACTAAAATCTTTCTCATTATTATAGGGGAAATGTACTTGTTATGTTGTTGCAAAAATTATTTTTTGTAGCAACCGATTATAACTATATATTCTCTGAAATACATAGTTATAATTGAAAAACTATTTTTTCTTTTTCTCCATGTCAGCACACAACTTCTGTAATACCCCGTTGTTAACCGGTGTGTTATCACCAAAAATGATATTAAGCGCAGTTATAATCACAGCGGTTCATTTATAAAACACGGGTAAACTTTTCCTTTTTAATATCGTTTTCTCGAATAAAATAACTGTGATCATAACCCAACACTTTATGCGGAATGATTAATACCAAAGCCTAATAACATACACTCTTTTGTTTAGACGTTACAAAGTGGTTCCCATAAACCAACAAGGCTAAAACTCATTCTATCCATTTTTATCACTAAATGTCTTAACCATTTTATTTACTCCAACAATTTTAAACCTATCAAATGCTTTTCATTTCTTAATATGTTATATATTTCTTCGTTAGCTACGAGTGGGTTCAAAACGCGCTCAATTAGGAGCTTTGTAGCTCAAGTTATGCTAAATTTACTCAACCTAAGTATATGCTGAAAACAGGCAGTGCACGTAAAACGCGGTACCGGGCGCTAAAGCGCCCAACAACAGAGAATTTGAGCTTCACAGGTGCGGCAGGGCGCTAAAACGTCCAACTTGGGTGTTTTAGCGCCGAGCAATAGAGTATTTTGGTCGACACAGTGTAACAAGGGCGCTAAAACGTCCCCCTTGGGCGTTTTAGTGCCGGACAACAGAGAGTTTCACTAAGAGCAGGGCGCTAAAACACTCACCTGGGCGTTTTAGCACCTAAACAGGGCAAATCAGCCTCCTGCACTTGTGCAGGGGCCATACCAGGGGCTGAGTTCCCGACCTTCTACCGCCCCATTTCTAACTCCGATTAACCCTAAATTTTGACACAACATAGAGGGTAACTCCACCTTCAAAATGGTGTAAGGCCCAACCCTATTGGACCACAGTGGAGGGAGATACGTTCTCCCAAAGTTTGTTAAAAACATGCCAATTTTCCGAAAATTGGCCAAAGTTCCCTTTGTTTTTACAACAATCCTCAATTTTACTAATGCAACCTAAAACACATATAGGTATATAAGTTCAAAAGGGTGGCACACACAAGTACCAACAATGCCTTGGGGCACTTACAACCCATCACAGTTTATCTTATATATACGCTACTTCCTAGGTTTCAATCATTAAGTTCAATTGCATGCATTGGTTAATAATACATAAAACCAATTCTAAAGTAGGCCTAAAAACTCATCCATCATATTATACATCCCTTAATACAACATAGGTGGCCATGGACAAATCTCATGCTCACCCCAAAATGTACATATAATCATAGGCATCATTATGCATCAAGTTTGAATAACTTAACATATATTCATGAATATGCAAATGCATGGCAATATCCAATGCAACAAGTTCATGATCTAGGTGTGTCTATTTGAATCCTCTAACATGCTATGCCCTCCATATGCTCCACATGCTCTACTCCTCCGGGCTCAACCTAACCTGAAATGATGTCCCCAAACGCGGGGTGAGATATACAAATATATCTCAGTAAACCAATGGTACTAGAGGATCACTCCACCCCATGGCTCACTCACTGTGCAACATATAACAAAGTATGACATGCATGACATACAATATCACAACAACTGGGCACAATCCAAGAAAATCCACAGCTGGATTACGTTCAAGGACCCCATCGTATAACTCCCGGAATCTTCCTAGTGCCTCTCCCATGGTTGAGACGACTCCATAGCAAAACCCAACTGGAACTCCTCATGAGCCCTATCCAGCGGAAGTCCCACATTTGGATCATCCTGGTACCGCTCCCGGAGTCGGTCCCACGGCAAAACCTGACCGAAATCCCCAGCGGAGTATCCAGCGGAAGTCCAACGTTTGGATCATCCTGGTACCGCTCCCAGAGTCGGTCCCACGGCAAAACCCGACTGGAATCCCCAGCGGAAGTCCAAACCAACACACATTTTCTGGCCAGAGATCAAACAATTTACACACAACATACTCCAAGCATGTCACACAATCAAGCAATAATGCATGAACATAAATATTCACACAATGTTCAACAACACAAATTCCAACCACAACCTTCCACTAGGCGTGGTGGAGCACACAAGGGACTAAACCCGAGTTCCAAAGGTTTACCTCAACTCCGAGCCAATGCTCCATACGTAAGCTCCAAGCTTAATCTGCTTCCATAGCGTCCAAGAGAGGCAACCTATATGATCAACAACATGATCATCAATCAATTTCCATGCCCATCACTTATTTACACAATTCATCATCAATTAGGTTCACTTAGGCCTAATGGCACACAACTAATAATTTATCCATTTCAATTACATTACCCCTTAACTACCCGCCAATTCATAGATATTCACTTACACTTCAATTTTACATCATCAACCAACCATTACCTCAATAGGTCGAATTACTCATGTCCATCAATCTACGGGTATTCAATCCAATTCAACACTCATACTCATCATATAATCATATTACAACATCATACAATTACTTATCAATCCATTTCTTACACAATTCAATTTTCACAAATCTTAGGCATCATGCAAAAATCCTAAGTTATGAGCATTTTTCACCAATAATTTTTATTGCATTTCTAGCTCAAATACATCATTCTAAGACATAATCATCTAATGCACATTTTCCATTTGAGCTCTCTAACTGCACAAATCATCCAACACAACTTCCACATAAAACCCATTTTATGATTTTCACAAAAACTCCATGAAACTAAGAGTACTTACAACCAATAGCTTCCTTAGGCTCCAATGGTTGAAGATCAAGTGTCCATCCAAGCCAAAACATCACCAATGCTCCCCAAAATCCCATATTTTTGCACAAATGGGTGGAAAACGATCTCATTATACACTCACTTTCATGACTCTCTCAAGAAGGGTAATATACTCACAACCTCACTACAAACAACTTTGGTATTGGAACTTTATTGATTTGGTGGCTCAAAAGTGTGGAAAAAGGGCAAGAAAGTTTCTTGCCCTTCCTCCCATGGTGGCTTGCGCGAAGGAAGAAAAAAAAAAGAGAAAGAGGGAGAGAGAAAAGAGAGAGCGTGAGGGGAAGGGGAAAAGTAAGTGGGTTTGGTGGGAGCGGGTCCCACACGCGATTTAAATTTAATCTCTCACCCAATTCCAATCATAAATTCACTATCTACATATTTTACTGGTTCATGACATATTTTTATTTCCTCAAAATACTCATAAAAATTTCACTCCTATCGGTACAATTATACCGCGGTATTTTTACACCGGAAAAATCACTATTCATCAAAATTTTCAAAACTTTCCTATTCACTCAATTTTTCGTCCTGAATCCATTTCCGGCATTATTTTTATCATTTGAGTTCTCCTACTCCATTTTTCATGCCTCGGTTTACGTTTCTCGCAAATTACCATTTTGCCTTGGTACACATTTTGACCCCAATTTCAGGATTTTCACTAATCATTCCCTTTTAACCCACATTATATCATATAAATTCACATTTGAATTTACGATGTGTTATATTCACCCCCACCTTTTTGGAATCTTGTCCGCAAAATCAACTATACACATATGCTAACTCAGGATACAGCCGGAGAATCTCAGTCTCCCGTCCCCAAGTAGCTTCATCAGGTGTACGGGCTTCTCACTAAATATTTACATTACAATTCTTTGGCTTTTCAGCCTCATTTCACAAATGCCCAGCATTGCAAAGGCCCAATGGAAGACTTCAAGTCCTCCCCAATTTCAATATCATCCGGTGCCACCACTTGTGAATAGCCGGAGCGCACATCGCAGTTGCGCACTTTCTCTGCTTTACCAAGCTAATTTATTTTCACAAGTCAGCTACCTAACATATATAGCCCATAATTTCTCTTAGAGGGTTCGTCTACCTCGTTAATGCATCAATAACTATACCCATAGGGTCATATCATGTTCCATTTAATCTGTGCCACACAGGCAACTATCACTTTCTGACACATTACTGCCACAATTATCCTTATCTGAGCTTTATTTCTACGGAGTATGTACTCTCGTCATCAGTTTTTTCTACATTTCTTAACCTACAATGTGCAATTTCACCTCTGCACTTTATCTTAAACAAGCACCATCTCTGTGCTCAACTTTCGGATCTAACCTTACAGGTTTACCAACTTTCACCAAAACACAAAGGCGAATCACTTCCTCAAGACATTTAATTGGTACCTAATGGACCACACATTACCATAATTAAATAACATTGGCCATTTCAAAGCCTTCAATCACAACCATCTCATGAATTTTTGTATATAAGTTTATACTTACAATTTCGCCTAGTCATCTCAAAACTTGACATATAGTTCATCATTGATTTCTCACACTAAAGGCAACATGCCTAAGATTTCCATACTCATGTTATCAATTTCACATGTGCTTCATTCTTTACACCTCACCTTCATCATCATTTCTTTCAACCAGTACGTATCATTCTAGGGTACCATATCATACCTCTCTCATACCTGTCTCATAATATAGGGATTTTCAAAGCCTATTTAACATGCCAGATGGAACTAATTCCATCACTGTCATTACTTTCATAATTCACTATCGGCTGGTATACAAGTCTCTAGGACTATTCAAAGTACTACTAGCACACTCAATCATATATCTTGGTACCTAGCCAAGAACAACATCAACATTGTGTATTTTCAACACATCTCTCACTATAATTTGCATCTACACTACTTCATCAATAACTCTACCACCAGGGCAGAGATATCAACCTTTTATTTCACCAAATACCATTCTATTTAACAGCTAGTATCACACTTTCTTACTTGACTCCATCACAATTAATCACTTATGAAAAGCCATTGGCCACCATCTTAGCTTAACATCTAGCCATCACAAGCCTTCCCAGAAGAAATTGACTCAATCCATCAGTACTAATCAATTTTCCATTTCCTTCACATAGGATGAGACTCCCACGATTCACTTCACAATTTTCGTAAAACCCTAATCCATACCACTACACTTGGTATACACCCATGCACCTCTCCGAGTGCTCAATTTCATAACTCCACTACCATCTCATGGTACCTCACATATTGCATACTATTTGACATGTTATTGTTCACTTAAAGTTATCCAAATTCACCTCTTGCGTTCCTCACAAGATACAATCCTCCAATGCAATGGGTAAAAACATCCTTAGGTTTAACCCTTCGAGCTCTTGCTGTCCTAAGGGCCCCAGGTGCAATGACCCACCAATCAGAGAAGTTGTCCTTATAATTCACGCAAGAAGATGTAACATGCCCTCGGCTGTACTAACAGTCCCACTAACACAAGATACTTCCTCACATCACATTACTTATACAAGATAATATTAATCTACAGGAACATAATCCATACGGAGATAGCCATACACTCCGGGCATATAAGTCACACAGAGATAAACACATTCACATCACATCCGTATATAACGGAAAAAGAGTTTTGTATAGACACATAATGTATACTAGTTATATCTTACTTATGCACCATACACTATGACTTCCTAGATATGGCTCTTTCCTCGAACAGTCTACTCATTTAACTTGACTAGTCATTAGTCCTAGTCCATAACATAATCATCCTCACATGATTCCAACATCTTTCTCATACTTCTGCACATATTTTCAACTCTTACTAGTACCCATCCTTGGTACAATTATAATCCATTTCCTGACATGGCTCATAGCAACTATGCTCAACACGGTAGAAGATCCACTTCATTAAAACAACATCACTTTTTCTCTCAATATTTCGCTATGACAGCAAGAGTGCCCTCACTTACCAGTCCATGCATTCAGTGCACCAGGACCACTAGATAAATCTCAACTTCGAGCGATGCTCACCTGGGACTTCCAAGAGCAACACCTCTTAGGATTCAATTCACAAGGGAAACCCAGGGTAATCTAAATTATCACTTCATTATCAACATGTGTGCTAAGGTATAACTTGCACACCAGGACTCCATCATGAATCCCACAACAAATTGAGCGTCCAATGACACTCCAAAGAGACAATCTCTTCCCCAATTTCCCATCATAGGGGATTTCACTTACATTATTATTCTTTTACCAAAGAATTTACTAATTCATTACAACACAGATATATATAGATATATAGGCACCCTGGCCTTGACAAAATATATGTACCTATATATACTGGAACTTAGCAATCACTGGATCATTATCCAACTCTTTATCATAGTATACATATATGGGGTTTATACTTCTCCTTTCAAAGGAGAATAGCCTTCTCATGCTATAGATACATTAGATGGCGGAGCCCACTTCAATTTTTTTCTCTCACTTCTTCCCTTTCTCTCTCTCCTAAATATTGTGTCAGCTGCAAAATAACAACTTCTCCACTAACAGGAGAAGTTGTTATCCCTATATATATATATATATATAGAACTCATCATGCAATTTTGAATTACCATAGTCCATTTCAAATATCTATAGCAATTTTGCCCTTTCAAAATACAATAATCACCCTTGCAATTTCCAAGAAACATCTATTATAGATCAGTTCTCTCATGTACATACCTCCTGAATCTCTATCAAGGAGTCATTCTCAATTACCGTCTTATACATCAATACCCACATATAATTAGGCCACATCATCAACATTTCAATACTACACAACATTATGGAAGTATATTAATACAATTAATACACCACACTCAGTTATATTTTCTCACCTCACATTTGTCGAGTCCAACCATCATTATATTATGGACCCTCATACTTTCAATCAAATTAGTCTAATGCCATCCATGGCAATTTTCTTAACTTCTTATATTATACTTTCTATACATTATTATACTCTCTCTCAAGTTCAACCAATATTAAACCATCATGGACTACAGTCCCACTTTTCAACATTGAATCATCCAACACATCATTTTCATAGTTCTTTTTGGATCCTCACATTCCTCAATTCAAATTTTGAAGATTCAATTCACTTGTACTTCCAAACATTTTAATTCATCCAAGTGTATGCCCTTCTCAAGGGTCTTATAACCTTCTTATTTAACCCTAAGGTATCCAAGCCTACATATAAGCACTCATATTCAAATTTTCACAAATTAATCGGGGTTCCAAATCCCCACCATTTCCAGGTTATACCACTAATTCCACCTATACTCAATTATTCTAACTCCCTTTACATTTAGGGGAGACTCACCAACATCATCATCACAATATCAACTCAATTCAATCATACTTACTAACCATAAGACCACACATTCAACTATGGTAGCATTCTACCCAAAATGGTTAAACATACCATCTCATTTTATTCTCACTAAGTCCTTAATTTCCTCCAATTCACTTACAACATCTATGTCTGTGGAGCAACAAAAACTGCAACCACGACCTCAGTCTAAGGACTGGCATTGGTGCTCCAGGGTTGTCACGAAGGCATCTTATACTGACCACACATATAACACGAAGAAATGGGTTGATCAGGCCCAAACTAAGGAATCACATGTGCAGTACTCAATAAAAGTCTACGTACAACTATACAGCACTCACCACAGTCATACGACATTCAGAGTTCCCTAAGAAACTGCTCTGATACCATAAATGTAACACCCCGTTGTTAACCGGTGTGTTATCACCAAATATGATATTAAGCGCAGTTACAATCACAACGGTTCATTTATAAAACACGGGTAACCTTTTTCCTTTTTAATATCATTTTCTCCAATAAAATAACTGTGATCATAACCCAACACTTTATGCGGAATGATTAATACCAAAGCCTAAGACCATACACTCTTTTGTTTAGAGGTTGCCAAGTGGTTCCCATAAACCAACAAGGCTAAAACTCATTCTATCCATTTTTATCACTAAATGTCTTAACCATTTTATTTACTCCAACAATTCTAAACATATCAAATGCTTCTCATTTCTTATTAATTTATAGATTAATTCGTTAGCTATGAGTGGGTTCAAATCGCGCTCAATTTGGAGCTTTGTAGCTCAAGTTATACTAAATTTACTCAACCTAAGTTTATGCTGAAAACAGGCAGTGCGCGTAAAACGTGGTACCGGGCGCTAAAACACCCACACTGGGCGCTAAAGCGCCCAACAACAAAGAATTTGAGCTTCACAGGTGCGGCAGGGCGCTAAAACGTCCAATTTGGGCGTTTTAGCGCCGAGCAACAGAGAATTTTTGTCGACACAGTGTAACAGGGCGCTAAAACTTCCCCCTTGGGCATTTTAGTGCCAGACAACAGAGAGTTTCACTAAGAGCAGGGCGCTAAAACGCTCACCTGGGCGTTTTAGCGCCCAAACAGGGCAAATCAGCCTCCTGCACTTGTGCAGGGGCCACACCAGAGGCTGAGTTCCCGACCTTCTACCCCCCCCATTTCTAACTCCGATTAACCCCAAATTTTGATACAACATAGAGGGCAACTCCACCTTCAAAATGGTGTAAGGCCCAACCCTATTGGACCACAGTTGAGGGAGATACTTTCTCCCAAAGTTTATTAAAAACATGCCAATTTTTCGAAAATTGGCCAAAGTTCCCTTTGTTTTTACAACAATCCTCAATCTTACTAATGCAACCTAAAACACATATAGGTATATAAGTTCAAAAGGATGGCACACACAAGGACCAACAATGTCTTGTGGCACTTACAACCCATCATAGTTTATCTTACATATACGCTACTTCTTAGGTTTCAATCTTTAAGTTCAATTGCATGCAATGTTTAGTAATACATAAAACCAATTCTAAAGTAGGCCTAAAAACTCATCCACCATATTATACAAGCCTTAATACAACATAGGTGGCCATGGACAAATCTCATGCTCACTGTAAGAACCTGCACCGCTAATTAAGGTAATTAATGATTTAATTGTGATAATTAGGGAATAATTCCATAATTGACCCTAATAATTATTATGAGGCTTTAATAATTATAAATAATGGGTAAGAATGCTGAAAGTCGTTTTTCGGAAGAAAAGTGCAGATACTGGTTCTGCTAGTTGGTATAAATGCGTACTGAAAAAGTATCCCGGAAAATTATAATAAGTACATGATAATTACTAGAATAATATGTAGGACTTGTAAAACAAGTTTCAAGTCAAAATAATGAGATCTGATGTCAGGACTGATACTGGCTAAGGAAAAGCGCGTACCAAAAAGGTGCTCATAAAAATAAAATAAAAATATGATAATTCTTGTAAAATTGAGTAGATTAAGAATCCCGAGTTTGTGATTAAAATGCTAAGCGTAGCAATTAAAGCTAATACTGTGTGTTTTAGTGTATTTTGGCTATAAATACACCTTTCAGGGCACAAAACCCTAGGTGCCTCTATTTCCTACGTGAGTGACTTGGAGACTAAATGGTTGCCGCTGTTTCATTACATGTTCTTCACCTATTTTGACCAAACCACCACTTCCTCTTGATTTTCCTTCTCCCTCTTCTTGTAAACACATTGAGTGAGTGAGAATCATCATTGTGAGTGATAGGTGAGCACCATTTCTGGGTTGTGGTGACTGTGAGGGTTGAGTTGTGTCCTGGTTTGGTGGGCTAAGTGTTGAGGAGTGTTTCTCTTTGCTTGTGAGGCTCAAAGAAGCAACCTTTGTGTAGAAAGGACCCACCTTGTTGTGCATTTTCGTGCACCCTTGCAAGTCTGAACCTTTGGAGTTGGTGGTGAGCTCCAAGAGCAGCCTTTGCCTCTGTTTTGAGCCTTTGGTGAGTTATTCAACCTTGATCATGTGTTTTGATGGGTTAAAGGTGTTATCTTTGCATGTTAATGGGTTAAGTAAGTAACCAACTGGTATGAACCTAAGAGGGTATAAAAATGCATGTTTTAACGTATTGAAGTGTTAAAAATGGAACCTTGGAATGATATCTTCACGAAATGCAGAAACTGCATTCTGTCGTGAAATATCCGGATATTTGTCGAACAGATATCCGGATATTAGATATCCAGATATTGGATATCCGGATATGGTGGCACACAACCCTAGAAACCTAAATTACCTGCGTGGGGGGGAGCTGCACCAGTGTGAGAAACACTGTTCCATTGCCTTTGGTCACCATTTGAGGGTCAAGTCTTCATTTGGTTTGATTCCTCCCTCTTTCTCTTTATCAACATTTGTGAGTATCCTTGTGGGAGTGGAAGGAGAGTCCTTTGACAAGTGTCCAGCTACTGTGAATGTGTGTGAGAGGGCTGCTTCATATGTTCTTGGGAGTGTGGCCATTTATTTGGCATTTTAACACTCCAAGATGTCTTCTTGTTGAGTAAATGAGCTATCTTGTAGCTTATTTTCATGTGCCCTTCATAGTCAGAATTTGAGGAGTTGCTTAGAGAGCTCCATGAGCCATAGTTGCTGAGTTTGAACTTTGGTAAGCCTTACCACCCTTGAAATTGAGTTGTCTTAGTTAAAAATGATGCATGTAATGGCTTAAAGGTGATAACTTAACGTTGGATAATGTCTAACACACCTAGAAATGCATGTTTAGATGTCTTAAATCGGTAAAAACCCAACCTTGGAAGGATATCTTCACGAAAATGCAGAACTGCATTCTGTCGTGAAATATCCGGATATTTGTCAAACAGATATCCAGATATTGATATCCGGATATTGTATATCCGAATATGGTTAGTGAGATATCCGGATATTGCATTTCCGGATATGCCCCAAGGAATATCCGAATATTCTGGGATTTCGTAGGACTGTGAGGTATTGTTCATACAGAGATGATGTTAGGGTTTCTGGACCCTAGATTAAGGAAGTGGGACTTCTGTAATTAAGGAACTAAGTCAGAATCATGTGATTAAGGGCTTATGGCTTTGTTGGAAGCCTTAAGACGTAAAACGTAAAGAAAAGGCGTAGTCTTTAAGTTGTATGCTTGTGATGCATAATTAATGATATATTATTGGTCTATAACAGATTGTGATACTGTTGTGTTTGGACTTGAGAGTGGTTGGACTCTTACCTTGGATTGATTGCTTGCAAGGTAAGCTTTCGTGTCCTCAGTTTAGCCATGTTGTGGTTCCACCATGTCGCATGGGGATGTGGTTTATGCATGCTGTGTTACATGCTTTGATTTTTGGAAATGCTGTTGAGCTGTTATATGCAATGTGCCTTTATGATATGCATGTGGTGTCCACCTTTACGGTAAGCCTGAGTATGTAGTGCATACGATAAGGTGAGGCTGTGGGTGAGGTGCAAGCGGTGTTCCTTGTACTCATGTGGGTTTAGACGTATTCCTACATTTCTCTGGCCAGTAGATAGTATAAACACACTTGGCGTAAATATCTATTGCACTGCATAGTTTTGGAACTAATATTGGAGATATTGTTTTAGAACTTATATTGCACATGTAAGTGAGCTTGGGGTGGAAGATCCTTGAGGACCCCTTGTCTTACTGAGATTTCTTGTTTAGAGATCTCACCCCACGTTTGAGGACGCTTATTTCAGGTTCAGGTAATGTTGAGGCCTCAGGTGGTAGGAGGCCAGAGCTGAGTTAGATTTTACTGTGATATGTTGATGCTGGATATTAACTGCTGTTTATGTTTTCCGCTATTATTATGCTGAGACTGATGTTGTGCATTGTTGCCTTATTTGGTGAGTATGGGGTTTGTCCATGCCACATAGACTTGAGTATGTTTTCTTTTAACTAAAGTTGTATTAATGTATCAGGATTTTGGTCCAGGCTATGTGTTGTAGTCCTGTGACTTAGATACTCACTTATATTTATATATGAGGTATTCCAGTTAGTTGTTTTGGAATTTATATACAGGCATTATTTTATGAAATTGATTAAGTAATCAAGTTGGCTAAGGTTAATGATGTCATAATTGAATTAAAGAAAAAGTTATTCCGCATTTTTATTAAGCGTGGCTTAATACGATAGTATGTTAACAATTCGGGTTAACACAGGTTGTTACATTTTATGGTATTAGAGCACTTTCTATGGAAAAGCCTGTATGTATTGCAATAACTTAGGATGTTTCGTTGCGTGTCTATCTTGTGTTCTCTCTGATTGGTGTGTGTTATGATAATGCATATGTGACCACATGGCGTGGGCCTGATCAACTCATTCTTTGTGTAACTTGTGCAGAGTCCTGGTGCAACCAAGGAGGAACCAGGGTACGAGTAAGGATCAACCGGATCCTATCCTGGCTGCATTAGCTGAGATGCAGGCGGCCCGACTAGCCGACCAGGAGGCCACGAGGTTGGCAAATCAGGCTATGCTGGACGCCATTAGAGAGGCGAACAGGAGAGCCACCGCTGAGGTTCTGGAGGAGAACCGGATGGCCAACATGACTATGATGAGGGTCATGTTGGAGGAGTTGAGGGTTGGTCCTGCTGCTGGCCAGTGTCCTCCACCATCTCCACCACCACTACCGCCACCGCCTCCACCTCCACCTAGTCAACAGGAGGACACCCAGAGTCAGATGGGTGAGGGTAGTCACTTGATGGGGGCTATACAGGCCGTTCCTGTCTTTGTCGAGGATCGAGATGAGATCGACCGCCGGCTGAATGCTTTCCGCAAGCATAAGCCACCTACTTTTGATGGGTCCTACGACCTCATTGCTGCTGCTAGATAGCTCCAGGCCCTGGAAAGATATTCAGGGTGATGCAGTGCACCGAGCCGCAGAAGCTGATGTTCGCCACGTACATGCTGGAGGGTGATGCCCACGAGTGGTGGACGAACACCTCCCAGGTGTTCGAGATGCAGGGGCATGTGATGACATGGCCGTTCTTTGAGGACTGCTTCTTAGATCGGTACTTTCCTTATGATGCTCAGGAGAGGAAGCAGGGAGAGTTCGACAGGTTGGTGCAGGGCTCGTTGTCTGTTGACGAGTACCTGGCCAACTTTAATGAGCTGGTCAAGTTTGCTCATTTCCGTATGGCGAGGTCGACTCCCATTTTTCTAGCTGCTAAGTTCCGTAGGGGACTTAATGAGGACATTGCTGGTCATCTTGCTGGTTCAGCTTCGAGAGACTTCGGGGCCTTGGTACAGCAGTGTCGGGACATTGAGGACTTCTGCAGTGCGAGTCAGGCCAAGAAGGCCAAGATTGAGGTGCCACAGGGTACTGGTGGTTCCACTTCCTGGAGAGACAGGAAGTTTGGGAACAAAGGAAAAGGAAAACAGTTGGCGGCTAAACAAGTGCCAAATAAGTTTAAGAAGACTTCTGCTCAGGGGAGTACAGCGAGACCTCCTGCTCCCAGATGCTCGGGATGCGGGAAGTCAAACTTTGGGCCGTGTGCTACAGGCCAGTTGATATGCTTCCAGTGTGGCAAGGAGGGCCACTACTCCAGAGATTGCCCGACGGCGAGAGCTGCTGCAGTGCAGGCAGTTCCCCTGCAGATGGTTCCTACAGGGGCACTAGCAGTGCCACCTACTACTGGGTATGTGTACACCCTTGATCGTCAGCAGTCGGACAGAGTTCCGAACCTGGTCAAATGTACTGTTACCATTAGTGGTTCAGCTGTTGATGTACTTTTTGATTCCGGGGCAACGCATTCATTTGTTGCTACCCCTATTGCTGTGGGGCTTGAGTTGCCCAGTGATGTGCTTTCTCCACCGATGCGGGTGACCACCGCCTCCGGAGAAAAATGTTTGACCTCCACTGTCCATCACGATGTAGTGCTTCAGTGGGATAGTCGTGACTTCTCGGTAGATCTGATAGGATTGCCGATGGCTAACTTGGAGATTATTCTGGGCATGGATTGACTATCCAGAAACTGTGTATTGATTGATTGTTGCGCCAAGAGAATGGTGATGTCTCCGGGTGGGTCCACAGCCAGTTCCTCACCTTTCATTTCAGTCCTGCAGGCGAGGAGGGCCTTGAGAGCAAGGGCATTTGGCTATGTCATGATGGGAGGTTTGGTGAGTGGGACACAATACGATCTCACTGGCATTCCTGTGGTGAGGGAATTCCTCGAGGTGTTTCCCGAGGAGATTCTTGAGTTTCCACCGCATAGTGAGATAGAGTTCTCCATTGACTTATTGCCTGGTGTGGGGCCTATTTCACTAGCTCCATATCAGATGTTGCCACCGGAGTTGGCAGAGCTGAAGAAGCATATTGAGGAGCTTTCAGCAAAAGACTTCATTCGACCGAGTGTGTCTCATTTGGGAGCACCGGTCATATTTTTGAAAAAGAAAATGGGACTATGCGATTGTGCACCGACTACAGGCAGTTGAACAAGATGACAATCAAGAACAAGTATCCCCTTCCACGCATTGATGATTTGTTGGATCAGCTCAGGGGTGCTTGCGTGTATTCAAAGATTGATCTCTGATCTGGATACCATCAGAAACGGGTAAAGTCGGAGGATGTCCCGAAGACAGCGTTTCGCTCGAGGTACGGTCATTATGAGTATTTGGTGATCCCGTTTGGACTTACCAATGCACCCGCAGTGTTCATGGACTACATGAACAGGATCTTTCGGCCGAACCTGGATCAGTTTGTGATCGTCTTCATTGACGACATCTTGATTTACTCCAAGACAGGGGAGGAGCATACTGAACACTTGAAGATTGTGTTGCAAGTGTTGAAAGAGAAAAAGCTATATGCAAAGCCGTCGAAGTGTGAGTTTTGGCTCAAGTCGGTGAAATTTCTGGGTCATGTGATTTCCGCTGATGGAGTTGCAATTGATCCTAACAAGATTGAGGCCGTGATGGATTGGGAACGACCCAAGACGGTTACAGAAGTGAGAAGCTTCTTAGGCTTGGCGGGGTACTACAGGAGGTTCGTTGAGGGATTCTCCAAGATGGTGTTACCGATGACTCGCCTTACCCGAAAGGAGACTCCATTCGTTTGGACAGATGAGTGTGAGGAGTGCTTCCAGGAGTTGAAGGAGAGACTGACTACTGCTCCTGTGTTAGTCCTTCCTGATCCTGCGGAGCAGTTTGAGCTTTATTGTGATGCCTCTGGTAAGGGGCTAGGCTGTGTGTTGAAGCAGAAAGGGAAAGTTGTTGCTTATGCTTCAAGACAGTCGAAATCTCATGAGTAGAACTACCCGATTCACGACTTGGAGTTGGCAGCTATTGTTTTTGCTTTCAAGATTTGGAAGCATTACCTGTATGGCATGAAGTTTGCTGTATTCAATGACCACAAGAGTCTGAAATTTTTGTTTGACTAGAAGGAGTTGAACATGAGATAGCGGCGATTGATGGAGTTCTTGAAGGACTATGACTTTGAGTTGAGATACCATCCGGGCAAGGCCAATGTGGTAGCCGATGCTTTGAGCCGGAAATCCGTGAGCATATCCAGCCTGATGATGAGCGACTATGAGGTGATTGAAAAGTTCAGAGACTTGAGAGTGAACTCCTTGTTTGGGGGCGCACTGCTCGAGATGGAAACAACATAAGTGATTAATAAGCTGATGGAAAAGATTAAAGAGGCGCAAGTGCAGAGAGAATGCCTTGATTATGTGAAAAACCAAGACAATATGTCTTGGAATGAGGATGGGTTGCTGCTGTTCCAGAAGAGGGTTGTAATCCCTCGAGGGCCATTGACTGAGGAGGTTATGGCAGAGGCTCATAAGGGCCAGTTTACTATCCACCCTGGTGCTACAAAAATATATCAGGACTTAAAGAGGAATTTTTGGTGGCCGGGCATGAAGAAAGACATAGCGGTCTACGTGTCCAAGTGCCTTATATGTCAGAAGGTAAAGATTGAGCACCAGAAACTTTCTGGTAAGCTTCAACCTCTTGAGATTGCACAGTGGAAGTGGGAGAGTATTTCCATGGACTTCGTGGTGGGATTGCCGAAGACTCAGGCTGGTTGTGACTCTATCTGGGTCATTGTGGAAAGATTGACCAAGTCTGCCCATTTTCTTCCAGTGAAGGTGAGCTTCACTACAGAGCAGTTGGCCAAGCTATATGTCCGCGAGATTGTGAGGCTTCACGGGGTGCCCGAGAGTATCATCAGTGATAGGGACCCGAAGTTCACATCTCGGTTCTGGGAGGCACTGCAGGGAGCTTTTGGTACGCAGCTGAGATTGAGTACCGCCTATCACCCTCAGACTGACGGACAAACTGAGCGGACCATCCAGACATTGGAGGACATGTTGAGGGCTTGCACGTTGGAGCAGGGTTCAGCATGGGATAGGTACCTTCCGTTGGTAGAATTTTTGTACAACAACGGTTTTCATGCTAGTCTGGGCATGGCACCCTACGAGGCGCTGTATGGTAGGAGGTGTCGGACTCCTACTTGCTGGTCTGAGGTTGGAGATAAAGAGCTATTTGGCTTGGACTTTGTCCAAGATACTACCCAGCAGATCCAGATGATCAGGGAAAAGTTGAAGCATGCGCAGAATCGCCAGAAGAGCTACTACGATGTCAAGCATCGTCCACTGGAGTTCAGTGAGGGTGGGCACGTGCTTGTGAGACTTTCACCTGTCACCGGTGTTGGACGAGCACTCGGAATGAGGAAGTTGAGCCCCCGGTTTATTGGGCCCTACCAGATCGTTGGTAGAGTAGGACCTATTGCCTATCGACTTGCCTTACCTCCGAACTTAGCCAACATCCACGACATGTTTCACGTGTCTCAGCTTCAGAGGTACATAGCAGATCCTTCGCACGTGGTGCAACCGGATGATGTGGAGGTTCGGGAGAACCTAAAGACTCCTGTCGGACCACTCAAGATTCTCGATCGAGGCGAGAAACAGCTTAGGAGCAAGACTATTCCGATTGTCAAGGTACAGTGGACTGGGCGTAGTCCCGATGAGTGCACATGGGAGTGAGAGGACGAGCTTCTCCGGCAATATCCCAACTTTCGAGATAGGTATGTTTCTGATTTTGAGGACAAAATCCTTAAAAAGGTGGGGTGAATGTAAGAACCCGCACCGTTAATTATGGTAATTAATGAATTAATTATGATAAATTAGAAAATGATTCCATAATTGACCTTAATAATTATTATTTGGCTTAAATAATTATATTAAGTTAGTAAGAACGCTGAAAGTCGCTTTTCGGAAGAAAAGTGCAGATACCGGTTCTGCTACCCGGTATAAATGCGTATCGGAAAAGTATCCCGGAAAATTATTATAAGGGGATGATAATTACTAGAATAATATGTAGGACTTGTAAAAAAAATTTCAAGTCAAAATAATGAGATATGAGGCCAGAACTAATACTGGCTATGGAAAAGCGAGTACTGGAAAGGTGCTCCGAAAAATAAAATAAAAATATGAAAAATCTTAAAAAATTGAGTAGGTTAAGATTCCAAAGTTTGGTATCAAAATCTTTTGCATAGCTATTAATGCTAATACCGCACGGTATGTGGCCTTGTGGCTATATATACTATCATTAGAGGGCACACAACCCTAGAAACCTAAATTAACTGCGTGGGGGGGGGGGGGGGAGCTGCACCAGAGTGAGAAACACTGTTCCATTGCCTTTGGTCACCATTTGAAGGTCAAGTCTTCATTTGGTTTGATTCCTCCCTCTTTCTCTTCATCAACACTTGTGAGTAAGTATCCTTGTGGGAGTGGAAGAAGAGTCCTTTGACAAGTGTCCAGCTGCTGTGAGAGTGTGTGAGAGGGCTGCTTCATCTGTTCTTGGGAGTGTGGCCATTTATTTGGCATTTTAACACTCCAAGATCTCTTCTTGTTGAGTAAATGAGCTATATTGTAGCTTATTTTCGTGTGCCCTTCATAGTCAGAATTTGAGGAGTTGCTTGGAGAGCTCCATGAGCCATAGTTGTTGAGTTTGAACTTTGGTAAGCCTTACCACCCTTGAACTTTGGTAAGCCTTAACGTTGGGTAATGTCTAACACACTTAGAAATGCATGTTTAGGTGTCTTAAATCGGTAAAACCCCACCTTGGAAGGATATCTTCACAAAATGCAGAACTGCATTCTGCCGTGAAATATCCGGATATTTGTCGAACAGATATTCGGATATTGATATCCGGATATGGTATCCAGATATTGATATCCGGATATGGGATCTGGATATCCGGATATTATATATTCGAATATGGTCAGTGAGATATCCGCATATTGCATATCCGGATATGCCCCAAGGAATATCTGAATATTCTGGGATTTCGTAGGACAGTGAGGTACTGTTCATACAGAGATGATGTTAGGGTTTGTGGACCCTAGATTAAGGAAGTGGAACTTCTGTAATTAAGAAACTAAGTCAGAATCATGTGATTAAGGGCTTATGGCTTTGTTGGAAGCCTTAAGACGTAAAACGTAAAGGAAAGACATAGTCTTTAAGTTGTATGCTTGTGATGCATAATTAATGATATATTATTGGTCCATAACAGATTGTGATACTGCTGTGTTTGGACTTGAGAGTGGTTGGACTCTTGCCTTGGATTGATTGCTTGCAAGGTAAGCTTTCATGTCCTCGGTTTAGCCATATTGTGGTTCCACCATGTCCCATGGGGATGTGGTTTATGCATGCTATGTTACATGCTTTGATTTTTGGAAATGCTGTTAAGCTGTTATATGCAATGTGCCTTTATGATATGCATGTGCTGTCCACCTTTACGGTAAGCCTGAGTATATAGTACATACGATAAGGTGAGGCTGTGGGTGAGGTGCAAGCGGTGTTCCTTGTACTCATGTGGGTTTAGACGTATTCCTATATTTCTCTGGCCAGTAGATAGTATAAGCACACATGGCGCAAATATCTGTTGCACTGCATAGTTTTGGAACTAATATTGGAGACACTATTTTTAGAACTTATATTGCACATGTAAGTGAGCTTGGGGTGGAAGATCCTTGAGGACCCCTTGTCTTACTGAGATTTCTTGTTTAGAGATCTCACCCCACGTTTGGGGACGCTTATTTCAGATTCAGGTAATGTTGAGGCCTCAGGTGGCAGGAGGCCAGGGCTGAGTTAGATATTACTGTGATATGCTGACATGTTGGTTTCTGGATGTTGACTGATGTTTATGTTTTACGCTATTATTATGTTGAGACTGATGTTAGGTATTGTTGCCTTATTTGGTGAGCATGGGGTTTGTCCATGCCACATAAACTTGAGTATATTTTCTTTTAACTAAAGTTGTATTAATGTATCAGGATTTTGGTCCAGGCTATGTGTTGTAGTCCTGTGACTTAGATATTCCCTTATATTTATATATGAGGTATTCCACTTAGTTGTTTTGCAATTTACATACAGGCATTATTTTATGAAATTGATTAAGTAAAATTGAGTAGGTTAAGAATCCCGAGTTTGGGATTAAAATGCTAAGCGTAGCAATTAAAGTTAATACTGTGTGTTTTAGTGTATTTTGGCTATAAATACACCTTTAAGGGCACTGTTGCGAACTCGGCAAGTATACCGATCGTTCCAAGTAATAAAAGTGATAAGTAAGTATCGTTTCCACAGGGATTGTAGAACAAGTACTACAATAACCAGTCCCCTTAAGTTGAACGGATCAAAAGAGGTAGCAATTGTTGTTGGTTTAAAAACAAAAAGTAAATTAAAAAGTAAAGTTCGTATTTTTAGGGTTTTATGAAGAAATAGATGAAGAAAGATTGAATTATAAAAGATGTAAAAAATAATTGAGAAAATATTGCAGTAAGAGGACAAACACCTTTCTGATCCCCACCTTGTAATCTGAATCAACGTTTACATTCGATTTACCCATTGATCAAACGATTCACCATCTTTTATTTGATTGGTTAAGCCCTAATCCCTTAGTGATCTTAACCTTATTAACCCTATTAGAACCCTAATCCCTTAGTAATTCCTTTTTAGGTTAAACGTATAACTCGATGAATCTTTCACGTTTGCGGTTCATGTAGCCTATCCCTAGTGCATACATGAACAGTTACTTTCCTTCTTGTCAGGAATTAGGATCCCAATATCCCTATTGTGAACCCTAACCCTCGTAATCCCATTAGAATGATCAGATCTAAAAGAATTATAGATGAAGAGCAAAGAAAAATAAATGCAATTAGATAAATAAACATAAACCTGATCCAAATTACAAGGGATTCACATCAAGGGTTGTGACCCTTACCACAATATTTCCTCAATTATTTTTTACATCTTTTATAATTCAATCTTTCTTCATCTCTTTCTTCAGAAAACCCTAAAAATACGCAATTTACTTTTTAATTTACTTTTTGTTTTTAAACCAACAACAATTGCTACCTCTTTTGATCCGTTCAACTTAAGGGGACTGGTTATTGTAGTACTTGGTCTACAATCCCTGTGGAGATGATACTTACTTATCACTTTTATTACTTGGAACGATCGGTATACTTGCCGAGTTCGCAACAAGTTTTTGGCGCCGTTGTTCGGTCTCTCGCGCGGTCTTCCCTTCTTTGTTTTTCAAATTTTGAATTTCTTCACCTCTTAACCTATAAAAATATAGAAAAATCAGTGAAAGTGTGTCTGAACATGGATTGTTAATAATTCATTAAAAATAATAACCTTTATTACTGAATTACTGTCAAATCCTTATTCTTTTTACTCTGAAATATCTATATGCTGAAGGCATATCAAACAATTCCCAGATTTAGATATTGCTGTCCCCACCAATAAATAAGATCAAACATTAGGCATCAATGATAAGCCTTGTGAGAAGAATGTATGTCACTAATGCATTTTCCTACATTGAAGAGATTCAAAGTCATAATGCTATGCATGAATGAATTCAAAGTTGAGAATTTCAGTAATCAATTTCTGCTTAAGGGATTTGAATCTAGCTTGATCACTCCTTACGAAGATAATCACTGCACTTTTCACTCTTGTATATTGGGTTTAAACTCTCAATCCATCAGTGCAATAAGACTACCATAGGCTTGATCCTATTCTCAAGTTCCTAAGAATGAGGAATATGTAACACATGCACAATTAGATCCAAAGGTCTTTGCAAGGTTGTAACTTGGCTTAGGCTAAGGTATGAATATTTGGGAAAGTGGCTAATTTTTACTGTATATGAGATTGAAAAACTACTAGTTGTTCATGCTCAGACACAATTTCACTTAGTTTTTCCCTTTCTATTCATACTTTTCTTTTTCTTCTCTTCCTGACCTTTTCATGCTTTTTCCGTTGCTATGCAACTTTTCATTTTGTTCTTTTTCTCTTTGGTCTCAGCTTTTGTTTTTGCCATCACTTTAACTTCTATGGACTTTTTCCTTGAATTTTCTATAATAAGTGCTTCAATCTCATTCAAGGTATGTCAATAGGAAAAGAAGTCAAGTGTCTTATGGTTGAATTTAAAAAAAAAAAAATAGGCCAAGGCTCAAAGGGGCTAGCAAATGGAATAAATTTTTTTTTTTTATTTTTTTTTTTGGACAGTTATTTGGCCAAGTAGTTAACAAGAAAGAATTGCCTTAATCATTTCAGATCATGCATGCATCACAGAGAAACAGATCAAGTTCTAGAGTATTATCACAGTGAGGTCTCTCTACAAAGAAAATTTACTGTATAGGCTCAAACCTCACGGCTGTGCAATCAAACTAGAATCTAAATTCACTTTATCATCACATATCAACTGTAACTCTCAACAAAGAATTCAATCAAACGAGCAATAATAAGTCTTATTCTTCAATGCATTACTCATACATTTATTCATTATGACTTCTCACACAATATCCTATATGCTCTCTAAGATTTAATCATTTTATTGCATGAGTAGCTAACACAGATAACACAAATCCAGGTATGTTGCTCAGAGAATATCAAAACAGAAATAACAGAAGAAATTAAGACAGATAGGTTTAGAAATCTCCCTTGATTCAGAAATTTTTTCTGTTAGAGGTCTTTTCAGTTTGGCTCCTCTGTACCTAATGTGGTGCGCCCAATTCCCAGATTTAGAAAATTGTTGTCCCCAGCAATAATCAAATCACAAGATGGATGAAAAACATGAGTCCACCATTCCCAGATTTGATTCCAGCCATCTCCATTCCTTTTTCTTTTTCTTTTTTTTTCTTCTTTTTTTTTTTTTTTTTGAAAATAAATTCACATTGGGTTGCCTCCCAATGAGCGCTTGTTTAACGTCACGAGCCTGACGGGGACTCTTTGCACTCATGGTGGTTGGAAGCACGCTACCAATGATGACCCACTTTTCTTGATCCAATGTTGTGCCTTTCCAGGATCATATGTATGTGGGTGAGGAAGAAGTTTCTCAGAAACTTTAAGCTTAGTTTCCAAAAGTTTCTCCTTACTCTTGTACTTTTCCATCTTAACCTTTGGTTTGCTTTGTTCACGCCGCTGATGGACTTCCTTTTTACTCCTTTCCTCAACCTTTTTCGCTGCAATGTAATTGACTTGATTTTGAGGTTGAGAGACAGGCAATGGAGATTCATTTGTAAGTACCTTGAATGTTGCTTGCTCTCCATCCACGCGCATTATCAACTCACCCTTTGGTACATCGATTAGCGCTCCCGAGGTCGCTAGGAATGGCCTCCCGAAGATCATAGGCACACTGGCATCTTCATCAATGTCAAGAATAACAAAATCAACAGGAATTAGAAATTTGTCTACCTTGACAAGCACATCTTCAACAATACCATGTGCTTGCTTTGTTGAGCGGTCGACCAATTGAACATTCATTCTTGTTGGCTTGACTTCATCAATTCCCAGCTTCTTCATCAGGGTTAATGGCATCACATTAACGCTGGCACCAAGATCACATAAGACTCTCTCTATAGTTGTCTTGCCAATGGTGCATGGAATACTGAAGCTTCCTGGATCTTTCAACTTTGGAGGCATGTTTTTCTGTAGGATTACACTGCACTCCTCTATTAATGTGACAGGTTCATCCTCTGTGACCTTCCGCTTCTTAGATAATATCTCCTTCAGGAATTTGGCATATGAGAGCATTTTCTCTAGAGCTTCTGCAAAAGGAATATTAATCTGCAATTTCTTAAAAATTTCTAAAAATTTAGAAAACTGCCTTTTTTGCTCATCTTGCTTGGGCCTCATTGGATATGGAGGTTTCTCAAAACGAGAAAAATCCATTGGTTTCTTTGGATCTTCAACAAGTTCCTTTTTTGCCTTTTCTTTTTCTTGCCTTGCAGGTTCTTCTTTCTTAGTGGCAGGTATTTCCACTTCTTTCTCACATTCTGGCTTAATTAATGGTTCATCAACTTTCTTTTGCTGAACCAATTTTTGCTTGTCTTGAGGAGAAATCACAACCCCGCTTTTGGTGACTATTGAATTGCAATATTCTTTCGGATTCACTTCAGTATCACCAGAAAACTGCCCTTGAGTTCTTTCCGCTAATTTCCTGGACAACTGGCCTATCTGATTCTCCAAATTCTGAATGGAGGCATCTTGATTCTTGTGATAGGCCCTGGTTTCCTTCATGAAAGCACTTGTACTTTCCATATGATCATTTGTAGTCTTAGAAAGCTGCAGCATAGCTTTCTCTAGTTCAGATGGCTCATTGTGTGGGAGAGGAGGAGGTTGTAGGAAGTTATTGGATTTATAATCCAAACCTCCCCCTTGATTTCTTCTTTGGAAATTGTTTCCCTGGCCACTATTCTGGTTTTTCTGATAACCGTGAGTGTTTTGTGGCGGCCTTGGATCATACCACACTCCATTAACTTGGAATGGCTCAGCTCCCATGAGTGTTGGGCACTCATTGGATTCATGCTCCTCCTTACAGTACTCACAGTTAATTGAATTAACTTGAGTTGTGGATACTCGCATCTTGTCTAGCTTGGCATTCATACTAGCTAGCTGTTGAGAAATTACCTTCTGTTCAGCTAAGGTAGCATGTCGTTTCCAAGTTGTAGAATTCCCTTTTTTACTTGAGTTGATTGAGTGAACTGGACTTCTGTTGAGGCAATTTCATTTCGTGCCATGTGGTCAATCAACTCTAGAGTTTCTGCGCTGGTCCTCCTCTGGTCTCCAGCTGCACCATTGACAATCATTCTTGTGTCTGGTGTCATCCCATTGTAGAAAACTCTGACCTTCTTCTCATTTGGAAAGTCATATTGGGGGCACTTCCTAATCAATTCTTGGAATCTTGTCCACGCTACGCAAAGGGTCTCTCCCGGTTGTTGAAAAAAAATTGGTGATTTCATTCACCAATTTGTTGTATTTTTCCCGAGAGAAATGTTCAGCAAAGAACTTGGCTGCCAACTCATCCCATGTTCTTATGCTATTAAGGAAGGTTGTCGGTCCAACCACCCTAGAGTCTTCCCTACCCAATGCAAATCAAACAATCGGAGTCGGATTGCATCATCAGATACCCCATTATGTTTAGTGGTGTCACAGATTCTTAGAAATCTGTCCATGAAGTCATCTAGGATCTTCATAATCTTCACCACCAAAAGGAGTCTTTTCACCAGGTTGATAGAGAAGGTTTGATCAAAATTGTTGGCTTGAATATTAGTGGCCGGACAACACTAGAATTCGGCCTTGTAAACATATGAGCCAAAATTGACTCCATCAACTCTGGTGCAGGAGGCTGATCTGGTCTGGACCTCCTCCATCATTATTATGGTTTGTCATATCTTTTGTGGATTGATCAGGTTCAATTATCAAGTTCTGAATTATCTGCTTGGCAACTTTCTAGAATTTCCTTTCGGCTCTGTGATTTCTGGATCAAACACAAGATCTTCAGGAGCAAGTCTACCTCGCATAAAATTAAAGACATGATTAGGAATACCTGTAAAAATGCAGGTTAAGATAGAACAAACCCTAAAATGACAATTAAATAAAAACAATATTCAAGCTCAAGATCAACGGTTATTTATAATATTCGGAATTGCATCCGGCAGAACGGCGCCAAAAACTTGTTGCGAACTCGGCAACAATACCCGACTTCGTTCCAAAGTAATAAAAGTGATAAGTAAGTATCGTCTCCACAGGGATTGAGTACTAAGTACTACAATAACCAGTCCCCTTAAGTTGAACGGATCAAAAAGAGGTAGCAATTGTTGTTGGTTTAAAAACAAAAAGTAAATTAAAAAGTAAATTGCGTATTTTTAGGGTTTTCTTAAGAAAGAGATGAAGAAAGATTGAATT